>JBCAUI010279523.1:0-15804 GCA_038406195.1 Haplosyllis anthogorgicola
GATAAATAATGATGTAAAAAAGTGCTTTATTTTCCTGAAATTGTGCTTTATTTTCGAAAAAATGTGCTTTATTTTTGCGCTTTATTTTCCTCAAACCCGCTATGAGGACTGCATTAAAGTTTTTTCTCACTGGCATCAAGCCACTGGTATCCTTGAACGTCGATAAAATAATGGCTGTTGGTTCTTAGAACTGGATCTAGTTTTATGTTAATTAGAGTTTGTCGATGCCGTCAGGTAAATTTTGTCGTTCAAATACAGACAAGGTTTCGTTAAACTACTTTTGCGGGGGCGATAGAAATTGCCATCGAAATAAATGCACCAATATTTCAAACGTTTCGCTTTTATGCATGAACATTAGAACATTTGTCGGATAGAAAGGCAGGTGCAATACCTGACTGTTATGTGGTGATTGGTGTCTAAACAAACTAGTCCAAGAGCTAAATGCAATGCCTTAGGTGATGTTTATAACATAACACTTCGACACATATAAACACTTTCGTGTGGAGTTCAAAGGCAAAACGCTAAAGCGTATGCATATGCATTATACAAAAGCTTATTGCTGTTTTGACTAAATTATTGTGGTACAGCCGAGATCAAGTTAGCATCAGGCATTTTCTACACACAGACCATCTTGTATCAAGCAAGTGCATGACACATGCGAGATTGAATTACTAGATATTTTGCCTGTGTATTATTGTAAACGTCCTGTTGTAAGGTGGGTGTTCCTGTAACATCAAGTGTCTTTATATTCATTTCCTAAGATAGCATAGAAAACCTACTTTTGCTTAAAACTGTTATAATTGGTTTGAACTCCCAACATCCAGTATTCTCTTTCATCGTATTTGTAAATCTGGATGTTACAGCCAGTATTACCCGGTTAATTCAAGTGTTTTAATTAAAGAATTCGTCACATCAATCAGATTAAAGGTTGTGCGGGATATTTTTCTCGCGAGTGCAGTTAAAACGTAAATATGAACCAACGTTCTGTGGTAGTTACTGTGGATAATGGCAAAATTGCGTGACGCATCATTATGTGGAATACTCAATTTAGTCAACGAAAAGTTATTGTTTAGCTGTAAATGGCAGAACCTGTGACTTCACAGCAAATCATACAATTGAAAGCTACTAGATAGACATTTCTGTCGGCAAATATATCTGACTTTCATGCAGATGAATGATGCCCAATCAAACAATTGTAAAAGCCTATCGATGCTTTCAACACGCGATCTTAACCTGCAAAGCTGTATTGATGAATGGTCTTAAGCGGAGAATGGGATGATCCACATGTGTTGTGTTAACACAACCCTCAATAGGGGTGAGTGAGAGGTAATTTTCCTGATTGAAGCCAGGTATGGATTAAGAGCGGACCTGCCGAATTAGCCTGCAATACGTGTACCGACGCCTTGTGCGGAGAAAGGCGGTAGATCAGGCTTCCTGCAGGCCGCCTCGTGCCTTGCCAACATTACAACAGTTTGCTGCATGTGTGCTCAACCACGACGCACTGCCGCGCGCGTGCCCAGTGAACCTGTAAACTTTACCTTCACGAGGCGGTGATTGATTGTTTTATCCTTCCTGCTCTCGTAAATTCCCTGTTTCCTGCTCCTCAATGTGAAATGTTCCACCCAGACACTCTGCCGACAGAAGTGCCTTTGTACCTGTGATTCCGATGCGTTATGAAAATTCATGAGCATCGTACGTATTCATCAGAGGTGCGCGCATGACTTTATGCTACAGAAGCATTTTCATCAACCACTTTGATCACAAGTTGGCGACAAGTTAATGTAACCTAGGGTCTTCTTGAGCCAGCGTTTTCTAGCAGTCACTGCCTCTGGTGTCCCAAAAATGCCCCTGATGTGTCCCGCCTATTGGTCTCGCACCATTCAGATGTTCTTTGAGCACACATCACGACCTGGATGCGACGATCTCATGCAAGAAAGCGTATAAAATGTTAAACATTATGTCACATTTGAAGTGCTACTATCAGAAGTTGTAAATTTGTCATCTTAGGCTGCCCTAAGCATTGGTAAATGTCTATTTGTTTCGGTGCAAAAAGGTTAACTGGCACAAGCGTACTTTCGGTTAGCATCCTGTATCAGGCTGTGATCCTGCAAAAAAGTCTTTCTTGGGTCATAAAAATGACTATATTGGTGTGACTGACAGTCTGTGGTATGTAAAGAATTGTAAACTTTCTATATGTGGCTTATTCAGCATTTGCAAAGTTTGTAGAGGACTTTTGCATCAGCTGTTTACACATTTAGATCTATATTCATAGACCGTCTGCCGGGGTAATATATCAAGTGTTTAATTAAGATCTGCACATAATGCTCCTAACCCAATTTCAACATTCACTTCATGCCTCAGTCTGCAAAAAGAAGCATTCATTTGTCCAGACTTATTCTTTCTTAATTAAATCTGTACAGCTTTTTGTGTCTGACGGTGTCTCGGTTTCGTCAGTTGTTCGAGACTCTCCATGCATTGGTTCAGATATGACATTCGGAGTGCTGACAGAAACATCATTTTCCTTTTGCGGTGACTGCCCCTGGTTAAATTCATTCTATGCGCTTATTGAATAATAGAATTCCCAAAGCATTCTTTCATTATCGTTGATAGACAAGCTACAGTATATGGAATTATTGGCGTTTCATTGGCATGTCTTCATTTTGTAATCGTTAAAATCTCAAAGGCAGTTGAGATGGTGCAAGAAAACCTGTTCATAGGAGTCTTTCGTGTTTGCTGAAAGTATTTTGAGCTTCGTGCTGCACGGTTAAACCGTTTGGTTCCCGTCTTTAATTTGATTATGATCAACTAGATATTAATTTTCACAAAAAAGTTATAGATGGTAAAATTATACAGATAATGTCATTGATAATGAACATATATACCAGTGAAACTGCGTCAATTGGTTTTTTTTGCACCCTACTAAGTTGTGAACTATTATTGCTTGCCTTTGGAAAAGTTGCTTTGACTGCATCGTTGATTGATAAAGACGCGGAATAGTAAGTCATGGCAGGAACATATTTTTCCACTCAATGAATTACGAGTTCTGTCCCAAGTTCCAGCTAATAAACTTGTAAGCGGAAAATTCAATTGAACAGTGCACGTTCTGCTCTTTCATGGGCATTATTTGGGTACATAAACTCACGTCAGACGGAAAACGTACCTAATGTTTCGTCATGACCTTCGCACCTCGAATATGGGCATCGTAAATAATACTTTACAGGTCCAATATAACGATTTCATATCGATAGACAATATTCATACTTAGAAAATTTGATAGACTTTCATTATGACTTACCTATGGCAATGAACTTTATAACGACGACGCATAAAACAGAGCAAAAGTGCACAGGAAATGTTACTGCATCGGAATGATCGGTAGTTGGCTGATTTATTTCAAAGTTGATCTTAGTGGAACTCGTGCAATGTTACCTGTGACCTCTCCACAAGTTACCAGCTTCACAATTCAGACATGCCTTTTCTGCCTCTCGGTGTCTGCAGTAACGCACCTTAACACGTTCGGTGGTGGATAGACCGATACATATCAGTACGTACACACCAACAGGAATTACATAATGCATGGTGTACCGTAAATTTTTGTACATGTAAGGGCACTGAATGCTTCATGACCTGACATCGATAGAGAGTCACTCAAATTATCATTGGAAGACAAATGCTTGGGATAAAGAAGGCTGTAGCTGAGCTAGTCTTCCGAATCGCTGTGTCATCTAATCGTACCATCTCAATTGCTGTTACTTTAATGAAACAATCTTGACACCAGATTGTGTCATTGATTTCAGACGCTAGTTGTTTTGAAGATCAACTCATTTCATTGAGAAGCTGTTTCAGACGCGGTTTCAACTTTAAGGCATTCTGAGCAAAGAACAGCAAACCAAATTCTGAGGCCTCACAGGAAACATCCCCTGAACCGCGTAACTAGCGCTGTTCGTACTTGGGAAAGGGTTAAGCCTGCAGGAAGTTAGGCCTACTGTGAACGGCTGTAGAGCCACCGTGATATCAAGTCAGTAAGAAAAAAATACAACTGTAAGTCAATCTGCACATTTCGCGATATACGAAAGGTCGTCTATGTAGAAAAGCTTGTCAAGCGAGTATGATTAAGGTCGACACATTTGGTCAGCTTGTTTTCAGCTGGAGCCCATCTGTTTTGTCGGAGCAAGGTGTCGACTTGGTAACCTTCAGCGAGATCCACAGGTTGAAACTGGAATCCTTCTCTTTGCAAAGGTCTAAACAAACACGTAAATCATCGAGCTTCTCACCTTTAGCTCATTGGAATGAGTTTGGGGAACCTGATCAAATTGCTTTTTCTGTGTTGTTCTCTTTGGAAAATACAAAGTAGAGTTAAAGTTGTCTTGAGATAAACTTCGGTTGTTTTGAGTTAGACAAAGTGTTCGTTAATGAGAAAAGATTGTTGTTGTAAAAGTCAAGGGATTCCCCTGTATTGTATTCCAAAACAATGCGAACCGTGATACGTTCAATTAAATACTTGGAAGAAGATTTGTTCCAAATCAGTTACAGTTCTTGGCCACTGAAAGCATCGTAGTGGCACGAATCGAAAACCATGAAATCTTTCTGTTAATCTTTATGTGACTTCCTTTGGTTCAACTGCCTTGTCAATTTAGTGTTTCCTAGTAACTGGTATACCAAACAAAATACCAAATATATCACCAGTATATTACATGGTAAATAAGCACTTGTTATTGCCGACATTATTTTGATGTATTGGATTTAAGAGTTTTGTGTTGTCATCTTTAAATTAAGCAGCTTGGCGAGCTTTCGTCGGGCTGGGTGCAAGGAGTTCCGTACAACAGCTAATTTCTTATGTAATTCTGTGAATAGCGTACCTCATCACCTCAAGACAAAAAAAAATTATAAAAGAAGCGTGGCTAGACAATAGATCTATAACCTTGTTGATACTTACCAGACTAATAGATTTATTTAGCATACACATCTATTTACAATCACATGCCTCGTAAGTAATTGTTTCTAATGTGGCAGTACCAAGGGGTACCAACGTCATGTTTTCTCCAAATTTTTATTAGGTACAAAACGAGCAAATCAAATGTATCAACTTGTACACCACATTTGATAAATTACAAATTCTGCCATACAGACAGGCTATTTTAAGCTGTCCTTTTAACCCTATTGTACCCAGATGTGTAAGTTGCAAGGACAACAAAGGAATATTTCTGTGTCACATGAAAATTAATAATCATCTCAAAGAAGTTTGGTTCTCTTTTGTGTGTGCAAAGAAGTTTAGTTCTCTTTTGTGTGTGTGTACTGTCTTGACACAATCTTTGTCTTCGTACACATGTCCGCCTCCTCAATTTATCGTGAAGAACAGATTTGTTGTCTCCAGACAAGAAAATACAATACATCTAGATGATGCTAAAATGTTGCATGTGTAACAGTGATACCCAACACATACGTAACGAAGGTATTTCTTGTACATGTAAAAATTTATTCAATTTAACATAAAACAATTAGGCCTAAATACGAAGCATGTTTCGTGTTTGGTTTGGTCCTCTGTGCTATTAAACTGGGTATTGGCGCTGCATTTCTATCGACAGCTTAATAACTTAAGCGTAATCGGGTACCATTGTCTGAAATTCCTAATCCCGTATTCACTTTATGGTACTTGAGTGATCACATTGTCACGGTGGACAGCGGATCTGTTTGGTTTCCAGCCGCCTATTTGACTGTAGCCCACAGATTTACAAATGAAGAAATGATGTAAGTGTCTCAACAGAAACATTACATTCCACTTAGATAGCTTCTTCACAATTCACAATCTTTTTTGTTCTCCTGACGTGCTTGTCGTCGTCTTAAGTTCAATTACATCCCAAATTCTACTACTTTGTTTATTTGAAAACTACAGTGTGTTGACATCTTTATGTTCACGCCACTTTGAATTAAGTGATATTCTGTTTAGTTGTCTGTGTTTCAGTCTGATTTTTATGGTTGATGTTTACGTTTAGATACGTGCTAAAGTCAGTAAGACATAAATGGCATTCCAACAGAACTCTCTACTCACGACGGTGTAAAATCCAGGAGTCAATGATATTAGGCCTATTAGTCGAACAACAATTAATCTTAATGTTAATTAAAAATACATATATCTACCCCTTTGTATCTTTACATTTTATCTTGTGTATTAGGTTAATGAATTGAGCTGTAGATACTAAGGTAGTTATATAATAGGACGTACACTGTACCCTGTCGGTACAGAACAACATTCTTCGGTAGACACTTTGTATGGTTGAACATGTCATTAGTGAGGTTGTGTTTCAATTCAGCTAAACTATCGTCTGATAGGTTAAACTAACTCGATTTTAATCGTGTAACGGCACGTACCAATTTTTCCTTTTGACCACATAATCGAATGGGCATACTCCTTTCATGGTTTGCCTATCAAACTAAGACACCCTAATGAAGGTGACACGGTCACCTGAGGTACTCATTAAACCCTCTACCCATTGATTCCATTGTCGTTGACCTCATAATATCATAATACCACCAATACAGAAACGAAATATTCGTGTCCTCGGAAACGGACATTATTCCACCTGGATGCATTCTAGATTTCCTTGCAATTTCAGCTCTATTGTAAAGAATACAAAATGAAAGCGTGAACCTTGGCCCAATTTACCAAAATAAACGTCTTTGTAGTGGTAATTGTTTGGCTCCCCCTACAGAATACAAAAGCAATTCACTGGCAAAACTTTCTAATTTTGGACTGTGATCACTTTGTTTACGAAACTGTACTTTTGTAGTTTTTTTGTCAAGACTGACATTGAATGCTATCTGTACGCAATGATGAGAAAAGCGATCGTACTCGTACGCAGGATTCCACGTTTGCTTGTTTGTTTTCTGACCGTGCACCCTATTGAGAGGAGCCAACAAAGATATAGTATTCAGGTTCAGGGTAAATATAATTGTACAGACCAGGTAACATGTATGTCGCCTAAACATCATAAAAAAGGGTAAGTATCCGGAGTACAATGGTGGTACATGTTTTGTACTTGCCTGCTCCCTTCATGCCAGACACAGATTGTAGTGCATAACAAACAACCTTATCAGTTTTGATTGTGTAAGAACGTAGTTTGCCGTGGGGCGCATTTTACAATATATTAGCAATAAACTATAGTAAACATGCTTTGATCAGTACAAAACTGTTGCTCACACACCCATAATTAAATCGTTTTCGTCTTTTTACAGGGAAAATGACTACTCTTAATTGCCATGGTATCTCATACTATAATATCATTACCAATTTCTGCTTTATTGTGCGACATCATTGAACCGTGCGGAGTCCACATAATCTAACGGTTCTAGAACATGCGTTTATATAATACAGTAGAACCTGCTTTGAACGACAACTACATTTTACGGTAAAAAGTGGCCGTAAAACACGAGTGACCTTACAAAGGAGAGGTGTCAGGGCAGATGGTCACTGGCATTGTACTATTATTTTACACTGAGATATGAACTTTCTGATAAATTTGTATGAAAATAACCTACGATTGTCTATTTACAGATAAACCAAACATTTCCTTTTAACTTTTAATTAACATTAATATTGATTATTGGTACATTTACCACATTTGGAAAGAAATACTACAAAAAACATTTGAAATGCCTTTAAAATGTTCTATGGAACATCGTAAAAGTGACCAAAAACTGTTATAAAGTGGTGAAAATGGCCAATTTTAGTGGCTGTATACCAGGGTGGCCATAAATAAACATGAAATAGAAGAGGTTACAATCAAAATTGGCCGTATAAGGCAGGTGACCTTACAAAACAGTGACCGTTCAAAGCAAGTTCTACTGTACGTAGATCATGTTTCAAATCTGATCCTTGCATATTCAACAGATATTGAATTACGTGCAGTATTACATGTGATCAATAAAAATATATCTTGTGTTTATAAGAATGTAACTTGTATTTCAGAACACGTTCTCAACCCAAACCTGGTTATCCAGCATCATTGTATGAAGGTACGGGGGCACGTCCCAAGTCTACGGGCAGCCATCATGTTTATCCCGGATGGCACGTAGAGACCCGACCTACACCCAAGAAGCCATCCGCCCAGCGACTTCGTGATGAAATGAGTGCACGTAGGGGCGAATCTACGGCCTCATGGTTTCAGAGGGGTATGCACATAACAGCGTACAAAACACTACTAACTGTGCCTAAGTCACCAGGTGTGTTTTAGTTCGTATAATATACATAATGTAGCTAATTACACAGAGAATAACTAAACATTACTTATGAACTGAATGAATCGTTTTTCCAATGAATATGAACGTTTTACAATTACATTATGTACATTATTTGGGGTTGCTTTTGATATTAAAAGAAAGAAAAAATAAGTATTTCACAGGTAGAAGTGTGGTGTGGTGTGGAAGTGTGGAATATTTATTCCCATAATTTATGGATAGATTTGCAGTGTTGTACCTTGCTCGTAGCTATATCTGCAGTGTAATGTTGCACAAGGATAGGATATATGTCTGAATGCATTATTAGTTGTTGCTTTCTGGGTACAGTACTTGGGATCTCTTCTGGTGCTTTCGTTGTAAACAACATTTGTGCACAAAGTGTACATGTAGCTTTAAACTGAAACTTGAAGATATTTTCAATTCGGTCCAAGGTATACATTCATGTTTTGACAAATTTGTTAGTGCGTAATTAGTTAAATGTAACATAATGGTTTGACATTAGAAAGTTAACATTAAAACGTGTACAACAACAGGTGGCGGATCTCAGAGTAGTGGCAGTGAAGTATCGGAACTGGATCAATCGTTGTCCCCATTGAATGCCAGTACTGAGGATATATTGGCTGATGGTACAGTTCTGGAGAAGATTCCATACACCAGATACGTGGAATGGATGACCAACTTACCAAAGAGGCTGCACAATGTACCGTTTTCAAGACTGACTATTCCAGGTAAACCACTTGTCTTTTTGTGTTAGAACCAGAATAATTTGGCATTATTGTAATTTTCGAAAATGAATTATACAACAGTTGTATTACTGGAAAGTTTTACAAGAAAACATTTTCAAATATTTTTAGGGAGCAACGTGTCACTAGCAATAGAAGGTGATATGAGGATGGACATGAACTTCTCAAAATGTAATTTAGAGATGGCAGACTTTTTGAGTAAACTACCAAAACTTGCAATATTTGACAACTTCCGATCCACGATGAAGGACATATGGCGAGCATGGATGTCTAAACAGGTAAAATGTTATATTTAATATGAGAGATTTTTAAGCAAATAATTGTTCATTTAGAAAAATGAAATCAGATATTCTTTACTACTTTGCGGCTTTCGTATTGAACCAACTGATGTATCTTAATAAAACCTTAATACGACTTGAATATGGTTTCACCACATGCAACTTCAAGGAAAACTATTCTTTGTTAACAAGTGTAATGTTGCGTTTTAGGCCTTAACTATTCACCAGCAATTGGAAGCAGGGGTTCGATATTTTGACCTCCATGTAACCAAATACAGAGGTGCTCTGTACGGTGAACATGGTCTTTTCACTAAACAACTGAAGCAGTACCTCAAACAAATGGTTATTTTCCTGGAGGAACATCCCAAGGAAGTTCTCATACTTCATTTTCAGGTAAGCCATTGATGATGGAAACATGCAGCATATTATTTACCATTGATATTCTTTCTCTAGTCATACCATTGCAAAATAGAACAATTTAAATATTTGTGTTACTGATTTGTTTAATGCCCATTACAGACATTTGAGAATTTAACCCACAAAGACAAGAGGACTCTCGTCACGATGCTGTTTCAACATTTCGGTGCCAAACTGTGTCGAGTATGCAATGTGGCTCAGCTTACACTGGAGTTACTGTGGCAAGCTCGCAAACAGGTCATAGCAATACTACCAGACGCAGACATGGACGCACTCAGCAATCACATCTTCGCAGGCGTCATTTTCAGTGACAAGATTGTCCGAGCTTCCTTACCACGCAAGCAACATGTTGTTGATCTAATCAATTATCTGGACTGTATATATGACGAAGTGCGATCTGATGATGTTCTGCACATCACACAGGCTGTTGTATCACCTGATATGAATATGGTATTTGGTGAGTTCCACTATGTTTCTATGCAAGAGATGACCCTGGGTGAAACAACCGCAGCTCTGAAAGACTGGATCGGAGACAAAGAAGATTTAAACATCGTGTCTGTGGACTACGTTGGCTCCCATGATTTCATTGGTGACATCATACGGTTGAATTTGGATAAAAGAGCAGAAACGGTTGTGTAGTTTACGATACGACTGACGAACGTTTGTAAAGTTTCAGTCAAATTGTTATGACACATTTTCGGCATGGAAAGTGCTATCAGAGATGGGAATTGGGAATCCGGCTATTCTTAAAATTATCCCCTTTTCCGGTTCTGGAAAAGATGTAAAATCTGTTGAATTTGACACTTTTCTGGGTTTTTTCTGAAAGTTCAATTTCCATCTCTATGCTATACGTATATAATTGTGCCGTTGCTAAATGGCCTTTTGCTGTACACCGTAAATGTGTGATTTGATGAACATGTAAGCTAATGGCAGATCACAAAAATATTACAATTGCATCCCAGCATTATTAATTTTATTTATAATAACGTTAAAAAGTAAAATGGATCTTTTGACTTGTAAATAACGTTATTTCCTGAAAATGTTTTACACAAATCACATTTTAAATGTCTGCGTGAATTAACTCTTAAATATGAAGAAAATGCATCTTTATTCAGACATTTACGGTAAATGCAACAGATGTAATGTAGACGTTAAAGTTTATAACCGCAAAATCTACTCTTGTTAGAGGCATATTGTCCACAGCGAAAAACTTAAATTTTTTTCGCAAAATAACTACTAGAATAGGTTTTGCTGTTTATCGTGGCCGTGTTCTATCCTGCAAATTTCAATTCACAAAGTGATGAATTTTCAATTCAATTTACCTACAACGTTGGTGCTAAAGAAATGTATTATGAAGGATTTGTCATGTTGACAATGAAATGAACTGCTCAGTATACTACAAGTCATTCCCTTCTTGTAAATATTTAGGTCTAGAATATGTTTTTGGTTAAACGTATATGATATCGTATATGTAAACTTTACTAATATTTTGTTGTGTTTCACATCGGTTAGAATCTTGTAAAACTCTTATTAACTTGTACTGACATGTATATTTTCGTGTCGGAGGTGTACAAAATCAAGTACAGTAGCCATACCACAAGGTACCTTAGCAAGATAGCAAAAGACGTGCATTATAATTTGAAGATATGCAATATGTATAGTGATGTAATTAATGAGGAAGATACATCCATCTTTTTATCTACAAACTTATAAATAGATAATGCATTTATGTAGTTTTATCCGTACTTCTTTCGAGACATTGTTGGATTTTAGTGTTAAGACTCGTAGATAACAGATCCGTGGGAAAAGAAGGAAACTATCTCTAGAATTAAAACAGAAGTCGTGAGAACGTTCCATGTAGACTCAGATTTTGGATGTTAGTGTACAACTGTACGTGTACTTGTCCGGACACAACAACGGACGTATTTCTACTTCACACAAGCAATACATGTACGTGGAGGACTTTAATGTTACTGGTACACCTAAGTTGTTTTACACGTTAATGTACTTATATTCACAACACGTAGAGAAACGATAATACAATGAAGTAATTCAAATTCAAACGCTTCAAATATTCCAGTTAATATTTAGTGCTTAATTTATTGAAATATATTTGTTAAAATTGGTTGAATACAAATATTCCGAGGACAGCAATTCCAGAAAATAATTATTTTTTAAATTTAAGCACACGTACATATACATCTATTTTTAGTATTTATACAGATCTAAGTCACAAGAATGCTCGTCAATTCTTGCAATAGCATAATGGTTTCCACCTCGACGTTCAGCTGACAGTCTTCAAGTTAGTTTTGTTGTTTTAAGTAAACAAATACATGACAAATCTGCTCTTCTTCTGTGGTTCTTTTGCCTTGCCATGTATTATTTACACTTGAATATGCGTACATTATGTTTTGTGATATTCAACTATTCGACATGTTTTCAGCTTTAATACTCGACATTTCTGGGTAAAAGGCGAAAACTTTGTTTTACCGTTTAATAGTTTCGTTAAGTTTGTACACAGAAACTTCTCTCAGGTTTATTTGCTTGTTTACAAACTTGCATGAAAATTGTTGCGAGATATACGTGCATCTAAAATTAAAATTATACATATCTGGAGTAAGTACATACAAATGAACTCAAATGCAACAGTAAAATTGGCATTTTAAATTTTGATGTAAATCTCAAAACAAATCTCATGCATGTCAATCTGATATCCATAAAACTTGAAATCTCAAGTTTGTTGGAGAAACAAACCAGTAGATGTTTCAAGATACAAACGTGAAAAAAAACTATTGTCTTGTAAAGTATTAATATGATGGAAGTATTATTTCCACATGTCTGTTGTTGGGACCTAATTGTTGACCTAATTTCTGTATGGTTGTGACGCGCAACCCTTTACATTACACGAATACGTCATCTAACCAGACGTGATTATTTACAGTGTATGTGAAACTAAAGATTAGTGATTTATGTATATTGAAAAGGTACCATAAACAAATAGTACCTTTTGCATATTTTGTCGTATAATATCTTATGATTGCCTGCCTACACTGCGTAGCGTTTTGTCCTGTACACAAAGCAAATGCAGTTTGTTTCTGCCACTACCGTTTCAGTAACATTTGCTTGTAGAAAACACTGTGATATTTTGTGCGCAAAGAATCATGAAGATCATAATCTGCGTTAATTTTAATGTTGTTGTTAAATATAACTTCATAAACTACCAATACTTACGGGTAGACCCTCTAAGTAGATAGGCATGTTTCCGTCAGCCAGACATCAAAGTAAATATCATACATTGAGATAATGGAGTTACAATTTACAAACGAATTCAGTGTTTCTGTGTACTTATTGTTTGTTGGTCACTGTAGTAGTGTTATTTACACATAATTAACCATACCATAGTTAAACATTCCAATTTTGTTTTGGTAGAAGGTGCATAGATATATGCGTGTAAAATGGCTGTTTCATTTTATTAATTCCTTTAAACGAAAATAGAACATTGTGAAGGTAGTGAAAAATTTTAATTGTTGTTGAGTTGTAAACTTGTTTTAATTTGCCTGCCCCAACTATTTGCTCCGATAATAAAATCGCTTGTACTGGATTTCTGAATACAATGGACTTGGAAACTTGAAAAAATATGGCTGTTGGTAATACGCATTGTATGGTTTTTTTTCTCATGTTAAATAAATGTTACTGATGGAAGAAGAAATTGTGTTTTGTCTTTAGCAGCATCCACACACAAACTGAATTTGTTACTTGTCGGCTTTTTCTCGCAGTGATACGTGCTATTCAAAATGGTACGGGTTAGATTCTGTACAGAAATACATTTACTTAAAGCGCCTGTGATAAACGGAAAGACAGTGATTGAAACCTTGTCAAAATGAGGTTTTGTGAGTAACTAACTAACTCTAGTTAGTTTTTTCTTTTCTTTCTTTTCTTTCTTTTCTTTTCTAGTTAGTTTTTTCTTTTCTTCAGCTTCTTCTTGCAAACTTTCTGCTAGATATCTCATTATCTCTTCTCATGTGATGGACAAATTAGTTCTCACGAAACTTAAATTGTCAGCTGATTGTGGATAATAACATTTTGTAGGATCAATATACTTGTATAATACACTTGTATAATTCGTTTACAATTCTTTTAATATCAGAGACATGTCTGCTACCGGATTTTCGCGTAAATAAGCCCTGGGCTTGTAAGTGCCAAAATTGCAATATAAACATAGATCAGGATATAAGCCCATGGGCTTGTGGGTGTGAAAGTATGCCCATGTGTTGAACCAATAATGATTGCTTGTATGTACAGTGCATACTTAAAAAATTAACAAATTATATTGCACAAATGTATTTTTCCTCCATCTGAAGTTTCAAAATGTATTTAAGTTGACAAAAATGTTTTATGTATTTTGTTGAAGACAATGATCCTTTATCTAGCACATATTTGTACATTTTATCAGTGACTCTGGAAATTTTGTTACAAGCCCGTGGGCTTACAAACAGGAATTATTTCACATCTAAGCCCATGGGCTTCTAAAAAAAGGGGGGCTTATTCACGTGAAAACCCGGTATTACTTAACATGTGACAAGTAAAAACTGGTAATCGATGGAGAAAAAGCTGAAGAAAAGAAAAAACTAACTAGAGTTAGTTAGTTAGCCTAGGTAACTCTTTCTGAATGCGTTATTGTATCATTGGATAAGTTAATACGACAGCCTAGCACACTTTTCGGTGATGTTGCTGTACTTTTAAGGAAGTTGGAAATACTCTTTTGTTTAAATTTAGCTAAATTCTACCGTGGCACAGTGGCACTAGAACAAAATGTGAATGCGACGATAGTCACTAAAAACTATTTGATTTAACACACTTCTTTTTCGCATCAAGTTGAGTTGAATGCAATACCTTTGGTCTTCAAAACATTATCCATGTTCATCTGCAGGGATTTGAAGGTGCGAAACGTACAATTCCTACAGGATATTGAATTGCTGTCAGTAGCAAATTAGATATTAGGTCAGATAATCGAATAATGATTTGAGCGCATGTGCTGATGTGCTAACACATGTATACGTTGATGTTTTACACTTAATGACAATGTCCACTTTATTTCAGTATATGTGCTAATGTAATTGAAAAGGGTAAAAGGCAAACACATGTATAGGAGTTAAAAGAAGAGGAATTGGTTGCTTTAAAAATACATACATAGGGCTTAAATATTTTTAATTTCTGCAAACATGTTCGCCTTTTAATGGATTAGTGAAAAGCAGGAAAGACCGTATTCCCTTGTGAATTGGCAGTTTATTGTTTAATTTATTGCTTAATTCAATTAACGAAAAATTTACCTCAGTACGGAAATGAGATTTTTCCTGTCACTTATTAGTTTCGGAAGTGTAAGGATAACGTTGTAAGATGCTAGATATTAGGCCGAGTCGATGAACTTTTCAATCTTCAGTGCTCAGGTGGAAGACCTGAACTTGGACACGTCCGGTTAACTGAATCATAAATGGTTGGACGTACTGTGGATGACCTTTGCTTGTATACTAATGTACAGTTAACTTGTTGATCTAGATTTGCTGTTGTTGAAGTTTACTGATCTTGAATAGACTAAGGTTAAATTGTTTACATCCCGTCATTGAAATCATGAAAACTGAAAAAAACCCAAAACACGATGATACTAGAGTTAAGTTCGTTAAATAATTTCAAACTATTTGAAATAAGCTAAAGGGATTGTTTTGCCGATGCATATTTTTGATCAGGGAGTTGACAGTAATACATGCGAAAATATAAAGAAAAATTCAACACTTAATCCGTTTGGGATCTTAACGTAATTTGGTAAAAATGAGTACGTACAGGAAATGCAACAAACAAGGTTTCGAGACATTTATTCCTGTGTCTTGCCGTCTTACTGCGCTTATTGTTCATCTTATTATCAATTTACATGCTGTTTTGCATTTATAAATTTCTTCTTTTACGTCGGAACTATGAACTTGCGCTCACACGCGCATCAGATAAGCCTGTTAGGCCTTCGTTTAAAGACTTGGAGTTTCAGTTGGAGTGGGCATTGTTACCAGCACAAAGGGCCATTCATCTTCCTAAAATTAATAATTCCTATGAAGAGATATGATTACATGTCATTAAATGTT
>JBCAUI010279634.1:0-15804 GCA_038406195.1 Haplosyllis anthogorgicola
TGACTGAAATCACTGAACCAAATCTGTAACAAATCAACTGGAACCAATTTGGACAGGGAATTTGGTCTCCTCTGGCTGAAAGAAATACTATTTGCTTCAATTTAAGACTTTTTTACTAAAAATAGAATGATCCAGGCACCAATCAATACCCTAATGTTATTCCAACATGGGTTGTTAAGTTAACCCTTTACTATCTATTTTAAAGAAAAGGCCACTTCGCGACACAAGAAACATTTCATCTGCCAAATATGAGCCTCCGTATTTTTACTGTGTCATCAATGGAGTCTTGTCATTATCGGGTAAGATATTATGAATGAGGAAGTTTAAGACTAGATTTGCTACCTGTACATGAATCAGCTTGTTGTACATTAGGAATGTAACCGTCCTGACACTGACACGCGTAGGAGAGAAGCGTGTCAACACACGTGGCGTGAGCTCCACACGGGCTGTCAGAACACGTGGTGATGTCCTCTGTAAAATAACACGTGTATTATAAGTGCACTAGTCCTGACACTGACACGTGTAGGAGAGCACGGTGTCTACACACGTGGTGTGAGCCCCACAAGGGCCATCAGCGCACGTGGTGATGTCCTCTGTAAAATTATACGTCTATTATAGCAGCAAATTAGTACATTTTATACAGCGCAAATGGATCTGAACTAAAATCGTTAGAAATTCTTTACTGACATTTACGGATCCCGAAGGTCGGAGTTAGGCGAAAATAGGGTGGTGTCCCCTGCGCGCTGCACCACCCCCACGTTATAGAAATCCCATATTCGCCATTGAATGTTCATTCCAAGCAAAATGTGAGTTTAAAACAGCAAATCTGGCGCCTGACCCATCAGCCTACATGGTCTAGTTTATTATTAAAACTAATATAAATATTTCTAGTCAGTAATCTCAACAGTGAATTTCTTAATAAGATAAGGGTGAGATAAGGATTGTACCTTGTGTTGTGGTGGATGCAGTGGAAGTAACAGAGTGTATTTCAGTCGTAGTTTTCGTCTCTGTTGTGGTACGTTCATCAGCTGCAGTAGTTGTCATCACTTCTGGAGTCGTGGGTTGTAATGTTGTTACAACACGTTCAACAGTGGTGGCCTCTTCGGACACATCCTCTCCAACCGTCGTTATCTGGTCGTGGACGGCAGATGTTGTTTCAATGGATGCAGTTGTTTCAACTGTTGTTCTTTCTCCAGTATCAGTTGTCAGTACCTCAGCCACAGTGCTTGGAACTGTTGTCTGGTCCTCTATCACGGTACCAGTAACTGTGGTGGTATCCACAGGAAGAGCAGTGGATTCTTCACTCGCCGTAATGTCTGTAGTTGATACGGTTTCTCCCACAGTGACTGGAGTAGACGTCGTGACATCTGCACTCGTGGACAAGTCTTCAACCGTAGTCACTGATGTTACCACTTTACCCGTAGTTTTTGTTTCTACTGTTGTTGCCTCAGGTGTCGTAACATCTCTGTGCGACGTGCTGTCTTCTATAGGAGAAGCACTGATTCCTGTAATGTCCCCAGCTGTAGAACCTATTTCTGGTGTAGTATTGCTGGTCACTGTTGTAGTGTAGGTCTCTTTTTCTGTTGTAACATCCCTTGTTGAGATCTCTTTGTCCGTGGTGACAATGACTGTTGTATCACCTCCTGTTGTAGTAACACTAATCATCGCACTATCTCCAGTTGCAGATTGCTCTTCTGGTGAAGTAACATCTCCAGTTGTAACCTCTTGCTCTGGTGTGGTTACACTCACTGCTACACTAGATCCAGTTGTGATCTGCTCTTCTGATGAAGTATTCACTGTTGTAATATGTGCATTTGTCACTTGCTCTTTTCTTGTTGCTGGTTCTATGGTAGCAGACTCTGTTGTGACATCCCCAGATGTTGTTTGTTCCTGTGTAGCAGCACTTAATGATGTAACAGATGTGGCTTGTGCAGCTATTTCTGTTGTAACATCTCCAGATGTTCCTTGTTCCGTGGTTGCAAACTCTCTTGTGGCATCCCCAGATGTTTCATGCTGTTCTGTGGTAGCAGCTGTTGTTGTACTAGCCCAAGATGTTGCTTGTTCTGTGGTAATAGTCTCTGATGTAACATCTCCAGATATGGCTTGTGCAGCTGTAGTAACAGTCTGTGTTGTAAAATCCCCAGACTCTGTTACAGCATCCTCAGATGTTGCTTGTTCCTGTGTAGGAGCAGTCTGTGTTGTATCATCTCCAGATGTAGCTTGTGCAGCTGTGGTAGCAGTCTCTGTTACAGTGTCCCCAGATGTTGCTTGTTCTGTGGTAGCAGACCCTTTTGTGACATCCCCAGATGTGGCTTGTTCTGTGCTAACAGACTCTTTTGTAACATCCGCATATGTTGCATGCTGCTCTGTGGTAGCAGCTGATGTTCTACTAACCCCAGATGTTGCTTCTTCCTGTGTGTTTGTAGTGTCTGTTGTCACATCCCCAGTTGTAGCTTGCTCCTCTGTGGTAGGAGACTCTGTAGTAACATCCCCAGTTGTTACTTGTTCCTGTGTGGTAGTAGACTCTGTGGTAACATCCTCAGTTGTTACTTGTTCCTGTGTGGTAGCTGACTCTGTAGTAACATCCCTGGTTGTTACTTGTTCCTGTGTGGTAGCAGACTCTGTTGTGACATCCCCAGTTGTTACTTGTTCCTGTGTGGTAGCGGACTCTGTGGTAACATCCCCAGATGTAGCAGTTTCTGTTGTAGGAACCATAGATGTTGCTTGCTTTTCTGTGGTATCTGTCAACGATGTAACATCTCCAGCTGTAGCTTGTTCCTGTGCTGTAGCAGTTTCTGTTATAACATCTCCAGTTGTAGCTTGTTCTTCTGTGGTAGCACTGTCTGTTGTAGCTTCCCTAGATGTTGCCTGCTCCTCTGTGGTAGCAGTTTCTGTTGTAACATCCTCAGAAGTTGCTTGCTCTTCCCTGGTAGCAGTCTGTGTTGTATCTTCTTCTGTGGAGGAAGTAGCTGTTGTAATATCGGAAACAGTAGTCTCTACTTCAGGTGCGTTACTCACAGACGATATCAAGTTCATTCTTGTTGTTGTTTCTTCTGAACCTGTTGTCATTGTTGATGATTTAGTTGTTCCACTCTGAGTTGCAACATCTTCTATTTGAGATGTACTCATCTGTACAGTTGAAGTGTCTTGGATATTTGCAGTGTTCACTGAAATTTCTGATAGTGATGTAACTGAAGCATCTGTAACAAAGGCAGTGCTGAGTAACGCTGTTGAGAGATCTTCCAGGGTGGTGTCAGGAAACACTGTGAGCTCTGTGGAATATTCATTAGCCAGGGTTATGTTGTCACTCTGAGCAACTGTTGGAGATGTAGATTCAATGTCCTGTTGATTGCTGAGTGTTGGGACTTGACTAGTCTCAGGTTCAATACTGTCTGTTTGAGGCTGATCTGTTGTTTTCAGGGAATCAGATACTGAGGACAAAACTGTTTCTGTTGTAGTTTCCTGAATTTCAATAACAACTGTTTCATTTATCTTACCAACTGTTGTTTCCAACGGAACTGCTGATTCGGAAGTGTCTTCACCTGTTACTTGTGTGGTAGCACCACCCTCTGTTACTAATGTGGTAGCATCACCCTCTGTTACTGATGTGGCAGCATCACTATGTGTTACTGATGTGTTGGCATCACCACCTGTTACTGATGTGGTAGCATCACCATCTGTTACTGCTGTAGCAGCATCACCACCTGTTACTGATGTGGTTGTATCCGTTTCTGTGGTGGCACCATCCTCTGATGCTGATGTTGTAACATCGCTTTCTGTTGCTGATGTGGTAGAATCACTGTCTGTTACCGCTGTAGTGGACTCGCTCTCTGCTACAGATGTGGTGGCAACAGCTGTGCTTGAAACACCTAATCCTGGTGTGGTAGCATCTTCATGTGTCTCTGATGTGATTGGATGGGTCGTACTAGTATCCTCCTTTAAAGTGGTACCGCTTTCACCTGCAGTTGTAATTGCTGAACTTTGTGCTGACGATTCAGTTGTAGCTTCAGCTTCTACCTCAGCTTCAGTATTGATCACTGCACCAGAGGTGGTAACAACAGTTATCATACTCTCAGTAGCTGCAACTTAAAACAAAACTTCACATGACGAGACTTCTTTGAAATTTGCAGATCTCCAAAACACAGGAAGGTGTATTCAAAGTTATTTGGTCAGGGTTGTGACAAGGTCCTTTCGAATAGACACTTCGTTACATGTGCTGCATACAAAACATTTAGCTTTAACTGATTCAGAGGAAATTGGTTTCGTACGTTTTATCAGCTGTCGAACTGAAGTCAGTTCAGTTGCAAGGAGTCTAAATCAGAGGTGACCAGTGACAAGTTAGTAAGCACACAAGCGACAGATTCCCTGTGGCATTGAAATCAAAGGGATAGCCACCAGAAGTCTGAAACAGAGGGTACCAGTGGCCCCTACAAATGGATCTCTGCCACAAAAAAATAAAGAGGGAAACACTTACGGACGGTTCCGAAGTTAGTATCACTGTCACTGAACACGTAGGTGTAGCCTGGATACTGGTAGTTCGTGTCTAAAGCGTTGTTGAACGTGTTCTCCAGCTCTTCTGATGTTAACACTGACATCATCGTTACCGAAAACTCGACAACAACACTCCCCTCACTGAAAATGAGAAGGTACATTCATTGCTACCTGAGCAACAAGTAGCTAAGTGATGAGTTTGCGCTATTTTGACACAATCCGGACACCTGGTCGTATAACGTATTTGCAACTTGGCAACGTAAAGTTTCGACAGATTATTATGTCACATTTTCAATAGTTTGACGTCATTTGATTCGATGTTATGACAACATGTGAAGGTAGCAATTACTCTCTGAGTAACCGTTTAATTTATATTAGCATCCAGCATATACTGAGCAATTCATATCCATTTTACCTTGATCAGTGCTCTAGAACTGACACATTTAAACCACATGTGAGGGAATTTAACTTTGTTGTCAGCATAACACAGCAGCATTCAAGCAGCGTTCAAGTAGGAGTAATAAAAAGGGTGTGGTTCTCCGCAATTGCAAATTGCAACTTATAAAGTATGCCTACCTGAATCCTAGGATGTTGACCTGTATGCTGTTACTGTAGACACTTTGTAGCTGAAATAAACAATTAAACATGTCCTTAATATTTAAGAAGAAAACCTTTCGGCTACATCTTTATCGAACTTTAACTTCACCGTACTTACCAAGGGGAGAATTTGTTGTGCCAACGATATGTATTCAGGAGAGCTGGGATCCAGTAGGGCGTTATCCCATGGTTCATTTGTAATCCTGATCCAACCAGTGTAATCCAGTTCAATAGCTACACTCTGTGTTACCCCGGCAACCGTCACTGCAGCTACTGTTGTTGTTGCTGGAGCTGGTGTCATGGCAACAGTGGTTAGACCAATAGAAGAGGTTGTTGGTTCTTCAGTAGTTGCCTCGTTCTGGTGAGCCAGTGAAGTGCTGCTGTCCGTAACTTGTTCAATGAAGGTTGTTGTATCCATGGTAACACGCTCTGTAATTGTCTCTGTGACGTAAAATAAAGTTTTATATAGAAATTAAAATACAAATCAGTACTATTTTTAAAAAAGTACATAATATCAAGTATGTTCTTTTAAATGACAACAGATTCGATCTGGACCATTATGTAACGAAGTCGAATGTTAAGATCGCACTCGTACACATTTCTGATTAATTTCTGCCAATCACAGTTTCTATTATCACAATTAGATTATATTTTTGAATTAAAAATTAAAACAGGCGAAGAAAATTATTAATTTTGGAACAATTGAACTTTGTATTGAATTCGTATTTTAGTTGTTAACAAAGCGTTGAATATTTGTTCTCAAATGCTCCAAAATTAATGTAATTTTCTTGATTTTCCCTGTTGTTTGGCATAACAGACGGTTTGGTTGCATCACAATCAGTTTGTGTTGCGACAGTTTGACGTTAAGAAAACAAATGGATTTGTGACCTAATGTTATCATGTGTTTACCGTCAAATACTAGGTGTGTTCTGGCATTGCTGTGTTGCTTTACTGACTTTAATGCAGTGTACAGTGTCAGGTATACATTCACAACATGGCATTTTATGACGCCAGCCAAATGTACCTGTAGTCTCTGCTGTAGATCCAACATTGTTCTCTGTAGTTCCAGAGTTGGTTGCTACACCAGTTGCTCCATCAGATGTGGTGCTATCAGCCTCTACTTCAGTCACTGTTTCTGATGTGGTGCTGACCAATCCTTTTTCAGTTCCTGTTTCAGATGTGGTGGTGTCCACTCCTTGTTCAGTCACTGTTTCAGATGTGGTGGTGTCCAATCCTTGTTCAGTCACTGTTTCAGATGTGGTGGTGTCCACTCCTTGTTCAGTTACTGTTTCAGATGTGGTGGTGTCCACTCCTTGTTCAGTCACTGTTTCAGATGTTGTGGTGTCCACTGCTTTTTCAGTTCCTGTTTCAGATGTGGTGGTGTCCACTCCTTGTTCAGTTACTGTTTCAGATGTGGTGGTGTCCACTCCTTGTTGAGTCACTGTTTCAGATGTGGTGGTGTCCACTCCTTGTTCAGTCAATGTTTCAGATGTTGTGGTGTCAACTTCTTGTTGAGTCACTGTTTTAGATGTGGTGCTGACCAATACTTGTTCAGTCACTGTTTCAGATGTGGTGGTGTCCACTCCTTGTTCAGTCACTGTTTCAGGTGTGGTGGTATCCAATCCTTGTTCAGTCACTGTTTCAGATGTGGTGGTGTCCAATCCTTGTTCAGTCACTGTTTCAGGTGTGGTGGTGTCCAATCCTTGTTCAGTTACTGTTTCAGATGTGGTGGTGTCCACTCCTTGTTCAGTGCCTGTTTCAGATGTGGTGTCCACTGCTTGCTCAGTCACTGTTTCAGATGTTGTGGTATCCAATCCTTGTTCAGTCACTGTTTCAGATGTGGTGGTGTCCACTGCTTGCTCAGTCACTGTTTCAGATGTTGTGGTATCCAATCCTTGTTCAGTCATTGTTTCAGATGTTGTGGTATCCAATCCTTGCTCAGTCACTGTTTCAGATGTTGTGGTATCCAATCCTTGTTCAGTCACTGTTTCAGGTGTGGTGGTGTCCACTCCTTGTTCAGTCACTGTTTCAGATATTGTGGTATCCAATCCTTGTTCAGTCACTGTTTCAGATGTGGTGGTGTCCAATCCTTGTCCAATCACTATTTCAGAAATTGTGGAATCCAATCCTTGTTTAGTCACTGTTTCAGGTGTGGTGGTGTCCACTTCTTCTTCAGTCACTGTTTCAGATGTGGTGGTGTCCACTTCTTCTTCAGTCACTGTTTCAGATGTTGTGGTATCCAATCCTTGTTCAGTCACTGTTTCAGATGTGGTGGTGTCCACTCCTTGTCCAGTCACTATTTCAGAAGTTATGGTATCCAAGCCTTGTTCAGTCACTGTTTCAGATGTTGTTGTGTCCACTTCTTGTTCAGTCACTGTTTCAGATGTTGTGGTGTCCAATCCTTGTTCAGTCACTGGTTCAGATGTGGTGGTGTCCACTGCTTGTTCAGTCACTGTTTCAGATGTGGTGGTGTCCACTGCTTGTTCAGATACTGTTTCTCCAGCAACATTTTGTGTTGTCCCTTCTGTAGCTTCCTGTGTTATACCAGCTTGCTGTGTTGTTCCTGTAGCAATATCCTTTGTTGTAGCTTCAGCAATTTCCTGTGTTGTCCCTTTAGCATCTTCCTGAGTTGTACCATCAGAAGCTTCTTGTCTTGTACCATCAGTAGCGCCCTGTGTTGTCCCTTCTACAGCTTCCTGTGTTGTAGCATCAGCAGCTTCTTGTGTTGTCCCTTCAGCATCTTCCTGTGTTGTAGCATCAGCAACATCCTGTGTTGTGACTTCTACAGCTTCCTGGGTTGTCCCTTCTGTAACTTTTTGTGTTGTCCCTTCAGCATCTTCCTTAGTTGTACCATCAGAAGCTTCCTGTGTTGTCCCTTCTACAACTCCCTGTGTTGTAGCATCAGCAACTTCCTGTGTTGTAGCATCAGCAACTTCCTGTGTTGTAACATCAGTAACTTCCTGTGTTGTAGCATCAGTGACTTCCTGTGTTGTAGCATCAGCAACTTCCTGTGTTGTGCCTCCTAAACTTTCCTGAGTTGAAACTTCAGTAACTTCCTGTGTTGTAGCATCAGTAACTTCCTGTATTGTAGTATCATCAAGTTCCCGTGTTGTAGTATCACCAACTCCCTGTGCTGTAGTATCATCAAGTTCCTGGGTTGTCCCTTCTACAACATCCTGTGTTGTCCCTTCTGTAACTTCCTGGATAGTCGCTTCACTGACTTCTTGTGTGGTCATTTCTACAACTACCTGTGTTGTAGCATCGGCAACTTCCTGTGTTGTGCTACGAACAATCTCTTGCGTCGTCCCTTCTACAACTTGTGTTGTGGTATATTCAGTGTGTTGCTTTGCATGTTCAGTTGTATGTTGCATTGTAGATAAAGTATTATCAGGAGTTGTATACTCACCACTCCCATGAGTCGTAGTAATCTCTTCATTCGATGTCGTCATCATTTCGTCACTAGTTACCACTTGAACCGTCGTACTCTTCAAATGTGACGACGTTGACGCTTCTTCTGCTTGACTCACTGTAGTTATCTGCTGCACAGTGGTTTGAGCATTATTTGTTGTCTCCAGTGCTATCTCTGTACTTGTATCATCTTCAGCTTGCTGAGTGGAATCTTCTACTGTTGGTTTAGTGGTTTCTCCAGCAATTTGCTGAGTGCTTTCTACCTCTACAACCTGCGTTGTGTCTGTTTCTGCTTCCTCAGTTGTTTGTACATCCGCTTGTTGAGTTGTTTCAAATTCTGCTGGTTTGGTTGTTTGTGCATCTGTTTCCTGGGTTGTTTCTTCAGCAGCTGATTGTGTGGTTTCTTCAGCTGCTGGTTGAGTTGTTTCTTCAGCAGCTGGTTGAGTAGTTTCTTTATCTGCTGGTTGTGTTGTTTCTACAACCACTAGTTGAGTGGTTGCCAATGCTGGTGGTTGTGTATTTTCTTCTTCTACTATGGGTTGGGTTGATTCTCCTGCTGCTGGTTGAGTGGTTTCTTCTACTGCTGATTGGGTTGTTTCCACAGATGCTGGTTGAGTGTTTTGTACATTTGCTTTCTGAGTGGTTTCTACTCCTGAAGGTTGAGTGGTTTCTACAGCTGGTTGAGTAGTTTCTACAGCTGGTTGAGTAGTTTCTTCAGCAGCTGGTTGAGTAGTTTCTTCAGTAGCTGGTTGAGTGGTTTCTTCAGCAGCTGGTTGAGTGGTTTCTTCAACGGCTGGTTGAGTAGTTTCTTCAGCAGCTGGTTGGGTTGTTCCTCCTGCTGTTGGTTGATTGGTTTCCACTTCTGCTGGTTGAGTAGTTTCTTCAGCAGCTGGTTGGATAGTTTCTACTGCTGTTACTGCTTGTGTTGTTTTCACTACTTGTGTCTGAGTTATCTCTATCTCTGCTAGCTTAGTTGTTTCAACATGTGTTTGTTGGGTGGTTTCTACAACTGCTTCCTGGGTTGTTTCTGCAAGTGCTTGTTCAGTAGTCTCTTCTACTGTTCGGGTGGTTTTTGATGTGACGGATTGTGAACTCACTTCATCAGATTGTTCTGTTGTGGTTTTTTCAGTAGGGGTTTTGGCAACGTGTTGAGTAGTTGCCTCATGTGCTTGTTCAGTTGTAGCTACATCAACTTCCTGTGTCGTTGCCTCATCAGCTTGAGGTGTAGTAGTTCCGTCAGCTGTTTGAGTAGTGGCTTCATCAGTTTGCTGTGCAGTGGCTTCTTCAACTTGCTGAGTAGTGGCTTCTTCGGCTTGCTGAGTGGTGGCTTCTTCAACTTGTTGAGTGGTGACTTCTTCAACTTGTTGAGTGGTGACTTCTTCAGCTTGCTGAGTAGTGGCTTCTTCAGCTTGCTGAGTGGTGGCTTCTTCAACTTGCTGTGTGGTGACTTCTTCATCTTGCTTAGTGGTGGCTTCTTCAGCTTGTTGTATAGTAGCTTCTTCAGCTTGCTGAGTAGTGGCTTCTTCAATTTGTTGAGTGGTGGCTTCTTCAACTTGCTGTGTGGTGGTTTCTTCAGCTTGCTGAGTGGTGGCTTCTTCAGCTTGTTGTGTAGTGGCTTCTTCAGCTTGCTGTATTGTGACCTCATTTGCTTGTTGTGTAGTGGCTTCAACTGCTTGTTTGGTGGTGGCATCTTCAGCTAGTTGAGTAGTGGCTTCATGACCTTGCTGAGTAGTAGCCTCATCAGCTTGTTGAGTAGTGGCTTCATGACCTTGCTGAGTAGTAGCCTCATTAGGCTTTTGAGTAGTTGCCACATTAGTTTGCTGTGTAGTGGGTTCTCCATTTTGTTGTGTAGTGGTTTCTTCAGCTGGTTGTGTGGCTTGTTGAGTAGTTGCCTCATTAGCCTGTTGAGTTGTTACCACATTAGCTTGCTTTGTAGTTGCATCATCAACTTGCTGAGTGGTGGCTTCTTCAGCTTGCTGTGTAGTGGCTTCTTCAATTTGCTGTGTAGTGGCTACTTCAGCTTGCTGAGTGGTGGCATCTTCAACTTGTTGAGTGGTGACTTCTTCAACTTGTTGAGTGGTGACTTCTTCAGCTTGCTGAGTGGTGGCTTCTTCAGCTTGTTGTGTAGTAGCTTCTTCAGCTTGCTGAGTAGTGGCTTCTTCAGATTGTTGAGTAGTGGCTTCTTTAGCTTGTTGTGTGGTGGCTTCTTCAGTTTGTTGAGTAGTGGCTTCTTCAGCTTGTTGTGTAGTAGCTTCTTCAGCTTGCTGAGTAGTGGCTTCTTCAGCTTGCTGAGTGGTGGCTTCTTCAGCTTGCTGAGTAGTGGCTTCTTCAGCTTGTTGTGTAGTGGCTTCTTTAGCTTGTTGAGTAGTTTCCTCGTCAGTTTGCTCTGTAGTTGCTCTTGATGTGGTATTATTATTGTTTGTATTTTCTTGTCCAGTGGCTTCATTCTCTGACTGGGTTGTACTCGCAGCTACTGTTGGTCCTGTTGTTACAGTGCCTCCATTACTGATTGTTGGTTCACCATTGACTCCTGTTGTGAGTAGAGACAAGGTGACAGCAGCCACAGACGATGTACTGACCCCAAAACTTGAAGTTCCAGATGGATTTGTACTCATATCTGATCGATGCTCAGAGCTGACCTCAAAATCTGTAACATCACTATCAGTGGTTGGCTCCACATTGGTGTTTGTGTATTGTGATGCTGTATTGCTTGTGTACAAATCTGAAGATTGGTAGTCATTGGTTGTCATCCTTTGTGTAAACAAATCTTGGATTGTTGATTGGCCAGCAGCCATTGTTGTTATTGGAATCTCATTGGTGGATATTCCTGCCTCAGTTGTGATTGGTAGAGTTGTTCCCTCCATTGCTGTGTACTGATTGGTTGTAATTTCTTGTTCCACATCTGAGGCATTTGTACTTGTACTTGGGTCCAGACTGGTAAGTCCCTCAAAAAGTGATGTCAGAACTGTTGTCCAGATACTGTTAGCTTCCTCAGTCATAGATGTAACGGTTTCAGTTGCCTTGGCAACAGTTGTAACATCTGTAGTAGTGGTGAATGGTTCAACAGTTATTGCTTCAGTGGTGATATCTGTAGATACGGCAGATATGAAATCTTTGACAGTACTGGCAGAACTAGAAGTGTCTACAAAATTCAAATTCAAATGCTGTCTTAAAACAACAGAAATATTCAATCTCCAAATACTATTGCCCCTACATGGATTTATTTTTAATAAATGTCCAGTAAGTTATTTTGGATCGTAACGCTGGATTATCACCAGTATGGGAATGATTCGTACGACACTCGACTTTCTTTCTTAGCTTTTTCTGATACAAAATTTATTTGAGATAAATTTCATGAAATTTAGGATGAACAAAATACACAAATATTTGTAAACAGTACAATTTTACTGATTTCTTGTGCTAAATATAAAAAAACATGGACGCTGATTAACGAGAGATGACCTATCAGTGCACAGACCCTCATGCCATATTTTTAGACTTTTCACAGAATAGTGTGCAATTTTCCCCAGTTCAGGTGGGGGGGGGGGGTCCTGGTCAACTTTTCTGTAATGGCTGCCTTTCCTTGAATACATAGACCGTCAATGCCAATAGGTATGAGGATCAACAAACCGATGTTGGTGTAGTTAGTATCCACCACGAATGTTCCCATCATGTTGTCCGTCGTCAGAGATTCGTGTAGATCGTTCTCTAGTGTACTACTGTTAGCCACATCATCTGGTACAGTCACTGTGAAGTGCACTATCACACTCCCTCTCCTACAAAACATACAAGTTACTAGTGTTAGCCACCCTATCTGGTACAGTCACTGTGAAGTTACCACTGTTAGCCACACCATCTAGTACTGTCACTGTGATGTTACTACTGTTAACCACACCATCTGGTACAGTCAGCCTCTCCTGTAACCGAGTGATTCGTGTCAGCGCCTGAAATTTCTATCAATTTCGAGACCTTCGGGAACAAAAGATTTCTCTGTCCTGTATTGGATGCACAGCATGAAATTCTTTGGTCAAAAACTGAATCTGAGGACTACGTGCTGTGCTGTGTGTGCTATTGGCGATCTTCCCTAATTTGTTCTTTGATCCGTCAGATCTGATAGAAAACTTTGTCAGAAAATCCTGTTTTGATGGCATTGGGACTTCATTCTCTGTTGACGAGCCATTCGTTATAGTCAGTGACACACTGCATCGCATTCTATGACAATTCAATTTGAGCCTGTGTTCAATTCAGACCTTGCATTTCAGTTTGGGGATTAGTAATTAAGGTGAGTCTTGCCCCACACGACTTTGCATGATGTAACAGGACCTTATGTCCCCTAATTGCACTGTTCTCTCCAACCCTTCCCTTAAAGAGACATGATCCAACCACCACATATAAGGCAAACAAGGGGACAAAAATTAATGAGCCATGACTTTTTAAGGCATGTTGTCTGATGGGGGATGACTGAGGTTTATTTATAGTTTGACAAATTATTAATTTTAGATTATTGGAAAATTATTTCATGCTTAAATTGTGTTGGAAAAATATTATAATATTAAGGCCAATCATGTGTCAAAGTTTAACAAAATTTCACCAACCCTTTGGCAAGGTAACAGTCAGTAAAATCAATGTGGATAATCACACTAAGTCCAAAATAGGGGCAATCAGTGGCCCACAACATGGACCCTAGTCCAACAAAAAATTTTGAAAAGAGAAAAATTACAGCCATTTTCCATTGATCTTAATTGTTTTGGTGGTTGTCTTTGTCAATGAATTACTCTTTAATGAGATGGTAGAATGTGCTAAACTTTTGTCAATTTATTCTTAAGGACATTATTAACAACCAGTATTATATTTAGGTTAATACGTTATGGGGCTCTAGCCACCTTAATGGTGTCCTTTTCAGGGGCAATGAAGCGTAAATTTCTATTGTGAAATGAATAAAATTTCGTCCCATACCCTCAAGCTTTCTTTCGTAGATCAGCTTCCATCCCGCCCCCAAGAATCCCAGGAAAAGGGCTTTTGCATAAAAGGGAATTTAAAACAATTGGTTGTCCTCTATTGCAACTTGACATGATATAAATTCAATAAATTGAGAATATGACCCACAACCGGCTGACGATCAAGCCAATTAGCCAGCCAAAAATCTGGTGGCTAGCTAGCCGAGTAAAAGTAATACCACACATTCACTTCTGTATCATGAGCAAAACAATCTACAACTTTCTGTGATTTTATCACTGGTTTGGCGGAATTCATTTTCATTTTGATGAACCGAGGTGCTTAAATGTGATGCTTCCACATAACATTTCTCCAATTTCCTTTGTACCAAAGATCCTTGTTTCATTAGCTTCTTACTACAATAAATGGATAAATTGCTTTAAGCCAGCCAAGATTTGTGTAGACTTTTGAAATGATTTTGGCTTATTAGCATAAATGTCAAAAAAGTTCCATCGAGTTGTGACAGATCACTTTATGTCATCATTTTTGTTATCATCACTATCTGGATAATATTTTATCAATTATAACTTGTGGCTAAGCCGATTAACGGACTAAAGATGCAACCGCTAAGAGGCTAAGGAAATATCCATCAGTTAGGGCTTCCAACTGAGAACACTGCATGCCCACTACTGAAGGTTGATTGCTAAGAGTTCAGACACAGCCTCTCCAAGGGGTGTGAGGGAGGGGGCAGGGGGGGCTGGAGCAGGGGGCAGCCCGGGTGAGGGCCTCAGAGGATTGGAAAGTAAACAGATTTTTAAAGGGACCTACAAGAGACCAGAAAATTGATACATTTTGAAACTTTTGAATTTTGTCTAATCCACCTCATGAGAAAGAAATTTAAGCCTTGCCACAGCTGTAATACAGTACAGCCAGTAATATATTACTCATAATCATAAGTTATTACTCATAAGTTTACAGATGAAGGACACACACCACTTAAGTATCTTTTATGGTAAAAAAAAACATTCTTGCACACAGTTCAGTCGTTAGTAGGGTACGAAGTGTAATTTTTTTTATTAATTGCCTGTCAGGTGCTGTCACAATTTTGAGGCGGCAGAAAATTTCTACGCTTTACCATTGCAACAGTTCAGCACACCATCACATTTTTAGCTACAAAATCGCTCTTTGTATAGCATACTTTGTATACAGATTTATAAAGTAGATGGAAAAAAAATTCGATGTTCATCAAATTCAACCATATTTTTACTAAATGTGGAACTATTTTCGTAATTCAGGCTAGACTATTTAAATTTATTTGATTACATTTCAAAGGAGAAAATGTTTGAGATGCAATTGGAAAACCCCCCAAAATATTTGACTTTGCCGCATACTTTGATAGAATAATAACGAAACTAACATACAAGTCTCCCAAGAATGTTTAATGAGGCCACAGAAAATTATAATTTTGGGTTATTAAGGCCATGAGTAAGTTTTTTACAATCACTGATTTTTGGAATCAGCAGAAACGTAATCGAATAGACATAAAAAGGTCTGGCCTTAGACCCAATACATGTACATCTCTAGATAATAACGATCTTGATACTCACTGGAATCCGTTGATGGCGATGTGGGTGTTTCCTAACGTGTTGTTAAATGTCTGGGCCAGCTGAAAACGTGATGAATCAATGAAGAGACAGAGTCCATCCATCCCCATTCAAACAGTGGGATTTTTTTTTCTTCAAATTAATTTTTGCTTGTCTAATTAGGTGAACTTGGCTAACTCGCCTAATTTGCCTAATTTTATTGCCTAATTAGGCTTTTTCTCCTAATTAGGTACACAAAAATTAATTTGGAAAAACCTAGAGTAAAACAAGTCACTTGTGATCACCCTTTTGAATCAGTATTTACGCGTGTGTGATAACAGATGGTCTTAAAACTGAGGTTGAATGGTAATTATTATCTTTGTTCTTTGAAAATCTGTTTGCCTAATTAGGCTATTTTGCCTAAAGCAAAGGTCGTGCCTGTACATCACACGGGGTTGTAGCCAGATGTGTAAAAAGGGATGGTGAACCTGACAAAATGGAATCTTTTACGCTAAAGGAGTGTTCAGTTTTAAGCATCTAGGTTGTGTACTTGTTGGTTGTCCTCAGAAATCCGTAGAAGTAGGCCCTTCCCCTGACCACAGCCTTGACATAGCACAACAATCTTAAGAGCATTACCGAACTATTCTATCAGATAATTTTTTTGCCATTTAGTTTTGAAGAATTTATTGACGTTACAGTAAAAATGATTTTTACAAACTTTGAAATGATGAAATATACAGATACAGTAATTTTTACTTATGATTCAAAAAATTATTTGTTAGGAAAAAAC
>JBCAUI010279745.1:0-15804 GCA_038406195.1 Haplosyllis anthogorgicola
CAGCCAGCTGGGTGAGCTGCACTGTCTGAATGTGGCAGATGAGCAGCAATGCTTTTTACTGTGTGCTTCATTTGCTGCATCAGAAGAATGGAAAACTACACACAGATCTCTAATATTTGTTTAAAATATGTACAACCTATGTGCTAAAATATTCTTTCTGTCTTACTCCCGTCGGGTACCGACTAGTTCCATCTAGTTGCTATCAAATGTTTCAGATCCAGCACCAATTGAATTTCTATTCAACTTTTTGCTGGGTTATTGAAACTCTATTGAAATAAAGCTGATAGTTGCGGTCATTACCTGCCATTTTGTGCTCTAATCTGACTGCAAGAATCAAAATGTGAATATCCATGACTTAACTGAAAAATATTATGTAACAAAATATTAGGTAATCAGAATTACTATAAATATGGGTATAATTAATCGGTTTCGTATCTGGGTTGTGGTGATATTTACTACAGAGCCACGAGGTACACAGCGTGAAATCTTTCAGTTCAAAAACTTATATTCATCCACTGCATGGGGTGAGAGATTGTAGACAGAACTATGCAGTATTTGTACCATTATTTACTACTGTTAATCCATTTTGCAGTGTTATTTACTACTGAACCACTAGATTGCTCCTGTTATTTACTGGAGTAGAACTATCTCTACAAGAAGTAGGTTAATGATCGTAAAGTTCCACAGACCTGTTTACACAATCACTCATGTGCTCATCCTCATTCCTTACCCAGCATTACTCTACAGAACCTTCATCATCCCCCACGAGCGGAACAGAATGTTCCAGCAGCATTCTGACATTCCCACAACATTACCACAGAAAAACGGAAGAATAAATGTGCATTTGAAACAACAGATTTTACACACCCCCATTCCGTACTCTGGAATTAATTCTCAATTAATTCTGATTATGGTTACTGATATGGTGTTACCCACTAACAACATTGATATCAGTACCAGTGTTAAACAGAAGGATCAATTGAAGATGAGGATTTCTTTTCGTTGATGTCATACTGTTACAACTAGCATTCTGTGCTGACAGCAAAACAAGAATAAAGTGGCAATATTTTAAACGTCCCCCTTACCTTTATAATTCTGAAGTACTGGTCCCTGATACTATGGTGATATCAACGGATCGACAGAAGGACAAATTGAAGTGTTTCTGAATGGCTGAAAAGCGCTCCCTTTAACAGTACTGAGTGAGTGAAAAAAGTTCGTTTCTTCTCTCCTCAGAATGTTCTATCAGCTTTCTGTGTTTTCACATTACCACAGTTACATAAGGCAATGAATAAGAGGGTTCAGAGGTAGAAAATAAGATCTATTTTCGAGAAATAGAGTTTCATGATGTGCTGTTGTTTGCCTCGACGGCACAAGATGAAATTTTATTGCTCCGAACGGTTTTTTAATTAATATAATTTATCTGAATTGTATCATTGCATTTTCATCAGACATAGCAACTTGTTCTGTAATCATAACGTCCCCTGCTTACAAAAATGTTTTCTTGTTTTATCACAGTGTGTTTTATCTTTCTATTTGTAGGTAAGTTGTTGATATTTTGCCGTTTATACTGAAGCGACCTGACCGTGAGTAACGAACATTGTATCAAATCTGTATTTGAAATCTGTTGATAAGTAACAGTTTATCAAAGTGTAAATATTTTATTTACCCGAATCAAAAGCACAGTTCGGAGAAATCATTACTGTTCTATCCTGTAAATAGTCTTCAACCCTGTGTTAAGCCCAGTAGTAGGTTGTCGAATGTAGGAGCACTGAACACTCTTCTGGCGGGTTTATGTAACAGCAACAGATTACATGTTACTGTGACAAGTCTAGTACAATATGTAGGAACAGTGTTTACGTTGCTGACGGGTTTATATGTGAGTAGGTTGATGGTATGTTAGAGATAAAGCGTTTAAGTAAGAATGAGAGATTACAGCATGAGATGTAACAGTGAGAGATTATATCATGAATAGGACTTATGTAACTTAACACGTGAGTAGCTCTTCTTGTGTAACGGATCATCCGATGGAGGAAGTGGAACAAGATGTGAGAATCTCACAGTGCAATCTACATCCTCATCCCTCCTACACCTTAATGCAGTGATCATTGATGGATCTGAGACTGAGCAACTCGTTTATTACCATTCCACACTGGTGAAACCATGCATTAAACCAACGTGTGAACTATCCCACACCTTAATGCACTGGAAGAAACACTTCTAAGACTGAAATTTCTATTTGGTAGTTGTGCATGGGGCGGGCCTTACACAAAAACTCCATCGGAAAATAAAGATCGTTAAACTGAGGACCATGGGACATCTTACAGCAGGACGCATTGACAAATCCGCTAGGTTAAGTTAAGGGCCTACTTTTCACAAACATAAAGAAAAGGTTTTACACTGAGAAACGAGACATGATGGTGGCATTTTGGTACAACAGCATTTCGTAAAAAGGATGTGTGACAATCACCTAGTCTCAACTAAAACAAAACGCTTTGTATGGATGATACCTAAAATAGGGGTTTAAGGTTGTGAATGATGTTATTATAATCATTCAATAATGTTTGACTTTTCTCACTGTTATGGTTCCTGATTTTCTGTCCCTAGTTTTAGGACAATGTATTTTAAAGTTGTACACATCACAGAAATGAAGATTATTACTGTAATAATATATACTTCATTATCTAATGAAATATGTATATATTACCTAATGAAGTAATTATCTAACCAGTATTTCCAGTTCGATCCATTCAACAATGTAAATAAACAATGCATTTTGTTTTAATTGAGACTAGCCGAATAGAACTTAGTTATCTATCTATTTTATAATGGAACAATAGAATTCCACGCTGTGTTCATATCAACCGTACAGTTTAAAATTCATTTGCTGGTAAACATGATGATGCGTAATTTAAAAGACAATCTTAGGTGTTTATGTATTGTGTACATCATGACAAAGCTGGGTGACCTTTTCATAATGAACTTTTCGTTTCTTCTGGTGGTGTTTTTGTTACTTCATCTCAAAACCCTCGCTAAATGTTAACTTTATTTCCATCTCTTGTGTCTGGATGAACTGATATTTCCAAATTGTGTTAATATGATATTGTTTATCATTTGCATCTGGTACATTCTGGATGTTTATATATTTAGATTGAGCAAAAGTCACGTCTCCATCAAAATTATGGATTGCTGGTCTATCAAACATCTCAAATGAAATGAAAACCAAGTCTGTGATTTGCTGTTGGATGCAGGATATATATTTATTCTTTTCCAATTGTCCATCAATTATCCCTCGACTCTCTGCCTGTTTCTCAGTACACAGAAATCGTAACATTTTAGGAAACGGAGAGAAGAAAGGAGAGAAAGAAAGAAATTCACGCTGTGCTTTTGATGCACTGTGGAACGAAATTACCTTAAAAACAAAAGAGCCTAAAGAAACATGTCAGGGTCAGAAATTCTGACACTTGTCGGTGCAAAAAGGAAGGAACAGTGACCAGCATGGCTAGGGAGCTCAAGTACCACCTTTTACGGTTGGAGAGGTTGGATTTGATTGCTGACTGTAGGTCAGTTATGTAATGCTGCTTTTTCTACATACCTTGCTTGCGTGCGCACCTGCGCTTGCACCACTGGAGTGGCCCTGATTTTAAACTGATTTTTGTCTCAAGATAATTTTCAATTTAGGTAAATACTAATTTCAGTCCAATGATGGAATATTGTTCAAGACTAAAGTTAGGTGCCTCACAAGCTATGTAGTCTCGCAGTTAGCAAATTAGTCTTTCGCTAACTCTTTAATTTTCAGTTAATGTAATGGACTGCCTGCCCTCCCCTACTAGCATGATGGGTGTCAGTCATACACACAATTATGCAGTGTGTTCCTACTTGTGGAAAAGCCAGATGTAGCACCAGACATGATACGTGAGATCACCGCATATGAGCACAAAAGAATGCAGCCAAGAGATCCACTCTGGCTTTAAAACCGATGGGAAGGGTCACAAGATGTAGTCAGTGACCCACAAAAGTACCTTTTCCCGATAAAAATTTTAAAAAATTCAGTGTAATATCATCTATTCAGTAGACAAGTAAAATTCAAATAATTATTTCATGTTCAATTTCGAACAAAATGAGCAATAATGAAAACCAAAATTAATGGATAGCCATATTTTTAACTGATTACATTTAGTATAATTCTACAGTGAACTCTTAATTTTATACGACTCAAAAGCATGCAGCAAGACGGCAGATTCTACTGCATTGTTGATATTCTGATGTTATCTTGCTTTCAATGTTGTAAGAGTTATACCAATACCATTTTTGGCATGTCTACCACTTACGGTAAGTCAGGGATACCACTTTTGGTGGGTGCAGTTTCCAATATCAATATATTTAACCATAATTACGGCACTTGCAGAAATAAGGCAATAGCAATTGGTCCATACCCTAATTGTAATTGAATAACAATGGAAAGACATGCTACACATCAATGAATCTGTCTCAGGCATTTGACACATTAGGAAATTTTAATTCGGAAAAAAACCTTCATTGAGTAAGACGTGAGTTCCTTCATCTCGCTGTTTGTTGGAAGACAGGAAATGTGATAAGGAATGCGGAATCCTGACCAGACAGATAGATTACAAGTAGATCAACCCATGTAATTTAATTTGAGGAGATGTTAGCCTGTGTGAGTTTTCTGCATACTTTTCAACTGCGGATTTGGGACGCCAGATGAGTGCAGATAAATTATTATGAGCGCTAAGACTTTCACGCTGAGATATGTTTGTATCTACATCTTAAATATGTGCACAAATAATGGGGTTTATCCAAAATTATTTTATTATTTTTGCTTGTTTAATAAGCCTAATTAACCTAATTTTCTTGCCTAAATAGGAAAATCTGGCTAATAAGCCGGATCATACAAATCGCAATTAATTAAGAAAAACCTTGATTAAAACACCATTGGTCTCATTTGATGAGAATTTTGTGTGACAATGGCGCGTAAGAACGTATAAAAGCGATTCCAATAGACATATTTTTATGAGCGTGACTCACATCACAAGATGGCGACCACACGGGGAATGCCCCTAGGAGAGGGTGACTCTAGTAGGCCATAAAATCACAAAACATAAAATCACGTTTCATTTACTGAGTTTACAAAATACTTTTAGACTTATGCACTGTGCTGGGTGTGGCTTGTAACGTCTCGAGTTGGTGTTTTGTAACTCACACAGATGGCAAGTGCGAGAAAACTGATAATAGCCGTGAGATAGTAATCTAGATGTGCCTTGTAACAATACAGTACCATGCAGGAGTATGTAGTGCTCCCAGACATATAAACTTCTAATTAGTCTTCTGGGAAAAAAACTATGGTTTGACAAATCTATTTCACTGAGAGATAGTAGTTGTAGTGTAGGACGTCAATTTTACAATTTTATAATAACCTTACACAAATTCATAATACCAACTGGTAGTTCCACTGACATAGTGTTAAAGACAAGAAAATATGACATCTGATTACTTTTTTTAGATTTGTGGACCAAAGTTCCTTTGTAGGAACCACCCTCTGTTTTGGGCTTGGTGTGACTCTTTCCATGGGTTTCAAAGCCCGGGTGGAACTGTCACTGGTGTGCTCACTCACTTGCAGGCTGTGCAGTCACTTCTGAAGTTTTCAACCAGTTTCGCTTCTGCCCTCACAATCTTGGGTTAGAGAGACATCCGAATGCACCACTAAGGTGAAGCTGTGATTGTTATAAATTTGAAGTTTTAGAACAAATATCAATTACATGTCTCATTATTTTTGGAAAATGGAAACAAGAAGTCGTGGATTAAGTTATTTTGTATGTCTTCTCGTTTACATTTTGAGCAAAAAATACTTTATACTTGTGTACATTGGTCCACAATGTAAATGATTTAAAACTGGGTTAGCTGACATGATAAATTTGGATATGGCTCTTTCGTCATCATGGGATTAACATCCCACACCCTGTACACGTGGCGGCTGATAGTACAATACAGGTCACACAACAACACTGTGAGGGAGTGGGCAATGCTACTGGTTACAAAACACTTCCAATTAATTCTATGTCAATACACTACAGCTGCAATTTTATTCTACTACAAGTAAAACCCCGCTGGAAACCCAGCGGGAAACCCCAACCCCTACGTTACGTCACGCTACGTTAGGTTACGTTACGTGACGTCATGTCACCAGATGGTGACGTGACAGGTTTGTGTGTGAACTGAAGACGAAGGCGCCGCTTAGTAAGTAGATAAGAGATAGTGATCTATATGTTCTGGATAACAACACAATCCCGTGTATGAGTGGGCAGTGCTGCAAGTTACAAGGTGTTCAATTCTGATTAATTCCATGCAAAAGAGTCTATGCCTGTTGTATTGCAAGAGATAGTAATCTATATGTGCCTGGATAGCAATACAAAACCAAGTAGTGAAGAATAATACAACACCATGTGAGCGTGGGCAGTGCTACCGGTTACCAGATGCAAGGTATGATTAATAAGTCAGCAACCTCAGGTGGATATAATTCCAGGGTAACAGTGTAACAGAGACAGGCACACAGACAGAGAGAGTCAGGATTAATTGCTACTTATTGTCATTTGAGAGATTTTCATTGTCATTCACAATGTTTTTGAGTGTGACATTGCAGATTGGTCAGTTAAAGTCCATGTGGCCCTGTTTGCGTACAAATCTAAGAAAGGATTAGGACGGACGACACCGAAAAATATGATACACCTTTTTCCAACAAAAATTTATAAAAAAAAAACCCCAAAGATTGCTGTGACAGGAGACAAGGTGAAGTGTAGGTAGCAGGAGGCAAGGTAAAGGGTTAAATCCTGGTATTCACCTCCAGTAGCCATGATAAGCTACAGAATCTATCCGGATTACCTAGCGATAAAATAGAAAAGAGAGCTAGCAGTTACCATGCCCCTTTGTACCATTTGTTCAGTTATAGAAACAGTGTAAATTGTGTGAATTGCAAATAAAAGGTAAATAAGTGTTACACAGAGAGAAACTTCAAAAGCTGTACCAGTGCTGTGTCTACTTTTGTCCCTTACGTTCTTTTCGGCTGCGAAAATATCTGATAAATATCAGATACCTATTTTGAGCACTGTAGCCTTCATGCTGGAATATTTTGGTATCTGCATGCATCTTGAATACATACACAGATGTGAAATTGACAACACACATACAACATCGATCTCATTTCAGGACATTTCAGGCGGATGGAAGTGGCAGCACCGTCTAGCCCTGTTTTCGCGCAAAACGACCGCCCTTTCGTCCTGTACCGTTGCATGAAGAAATTTTTTATAAAGAAGTGAATTGCTTGATCTTGACCAATAAGAACGGAAAAAGCGCACATGCGACGAACACACTAACTTGCACTTTTTTCTATCGATAAAATAGGTGGTAGAGGTTACCACACAATAATGTACAGTTTGCTCAACAACACAAACAGTGGCTGTAAGACTTAAAGAAGAAATAAAGAGTAAAAAAAGGCTTAGGGTTACACGAAACGTCGCGTTTTATCGCCACGTGAAGCTGGAGGCTATTTACCGCACAGCGTGATATCCCAGGCTTATCATCAGCGGGAAAAAAAGAAACGGATGGAGCAGGGTGTAGAATGTAAATCTCGTAATGACGCAGGAGTCTCGTGCAAAATTATAATGCCGCCAGAAGTATCACAAGGCTAAGCGTTTAGAAAAAAATGTAGAAAATAAAGTAATAATTGCCGAAACTTTGCCTTGAGAACCGGGTTTTGTGCAGTGCCTTATGTAAGAGTGTGTCACGGTAGCGGATCGCTACGCCTTATGTAAGAGTGTGTCACGGTAGCGGATCACTACGCCTTATGTAAGAGTGTGTCACAGAAGCAGATCACCATGCCTTATGTAAGAGTGTGTCACGGTAGCAGATCACTATGCCTTATGTTAGAGTGTGTCATGGTAGCAGATCACTATGCCTTATGTAAGAGTGTGTCACGGTAGCAGATCACTACGCCTTATGTAAGAGTGTGTCACCATAGCGGATCACTATGCCTTTAATATATATATATATATATATATTTTTTTTTTTTTTTTTTTTTTTTTTTTAATTAGTGAACCTAAGTCTACATTTGGGAACACTGGTACCCTCTGTTTTGGACTTGAGGAGACTCTGATGCTCTGATAATGGGTTTCAAACGCAGGGTGGATCTGTTGCTTGCATGCTATGATCCCCTGAGTCACTTCTGATTTTTTCACTCACTTTCTTCCGAAACAGAGGGTACCAGTGGCCTCATAAAACTGGACCTCGGTTCATCAAAGATTTTAACCAAAAGAGGAACTCCTTTATTTGAGCTTCTGAAAAGATTGCAGCAAGAAATCAAATCTAGTTGACACAACCAACATTTCTCTCCTCTCAACATTGACTGGTACGACTTTTACACCTTGGTGTGATGACGCATCAAAAGATTGTAATTGCTTGTACATGCTTATAAAGTGTACACTCTGGCTTTAAAACCCGTGGGGGTTGCCACACCCAGTCCAAAGCAGGGGTAATCAGTGGCCCCACAAATGAACCCTGGTCCAACAAAAAAAAACGTACTGCTTCCGTACTCTAAATACGCAGTGAAGAATATCTACAAACAGAATGTCTGAGTGCAGATCTGCCAATCATCTTACATAACACTGAGTACACAGACGGAACATCTCACAATACGGACCATGCAGCGAGAAGAGCACAGATTGCGAGCAAAATACAAGCCCGTGATTATGGCACCGTGTAGAGTGGTGCAGCAGGGTTCCTGCTTGTTGTATGTAGAACTGCTGGTGCATAGTGTTCAAAGTTTAACGTCCTCAGTAGAAGAATAAGACACTTTTTCCTTTTCAAATGGTAAACTCTCATTAATTTTGCAAAGGGACAGAACAGAACAAAACAGGAGAATTTCAAGCTTTGCTTTTAATGTGCTATTGTTCTAAACTGATAGAAATTTCATGATTTGTCTGCTCTGCCAGTCCTATCCACCAAGGTTTTTAAACTGTGAATAACGATATAGCCTATTGGTCAGTTTGCAAGGCGTGGAAATTTTAGAGTCTTGTAATGGTAGAAAACCAGAAAATTGTCGAGAAAGCAGAGGAACTAGATTGTTGAAATTGATTGGTTGCATCCAACTCCAAGGTGCTCATGATTAGCTCATATAGAGCCCAGGAGATAAATTCTTACCAGTTTGGAAACAACAGAATTCCATGCTAGGCTTTTATGCTTAACAGTCCCATTGCGTTGTTCTCAGCAACTCCTAAAACTAAAATTGTCAAAATTGGAAAATTTCACACATTATTTCCTGAAGAAGTTGACAGGAATGATCAAAGGTTGTGGCATGTTTGTTTATAAACACCTGTGAGTTACCTGTAGGTTACCCATGAGTTACCTGTGGGTTACCTGTCAGTTACCTGTCAGTTACCTATGGTACCTGTGAGTTTCCTGTCAGTTACCTGTGAATTACCTATGATTTACCTGTGGGTTACCTGTTCTGCTGAGTAAACATTCTATTTATTCACAGGTGACGATAATGCCCTTATTAATATTCATGAGGTATTGATGGGTTAAATAAAAGGCATGTAGGAGGGAGGGTGTACGCATCGCATTAATGTTACAAGAACGAAAAGCATGCATTGACAGCAATCCATTTCAAGTGCCTGGACCTGTCAATTAAATGTGTACGCAGCAGTTAGAACAATATCTGATGTCAGTAATAGAAGGAGATTTAAGAAAAAGGTTTTGCAAAGGGATGCACAACCTACATTTTGAAAGCAATAGTAATTAATTGGGTTCTTTTGTTTCGTTTCCTTTTTTCTGTATTTTTGCTAGATCAGGTTCCGCTAGTGGAGTTTTTTTCTAATTTTTGTTGGACTAGGGTCCATTTGTGGGGCGACTGATTACCCCTGTTTTGGACCATGGATTTTAAAGCCAGGGTAATTCTCTCGCCTGCACTCTTTCTTGCTTGCGTGTGGTAATACCAAAGGTTTGTGGAATTTCATTATCCCTGTTTTAAACTTTGTGTGACCGCCCCCATGGGTTTGAAAGCCAGGATGGATCTCTCACCTGCACTCCTCGGTAGCAATGGTGACAGTAGTGCAGCTCGAACCCTGATTTAATCCCGTTTTTCAATCAGTGTGTTACCACTGAGCCACCCCGGTCGGCTAGTAGTTAAAAAATAGACCTCTGTCTACAAAAACAAGTTTTTTTCTCAAATTAGAAAGGCCTTAACTTGGTTCCTTTTCCTCGGGCGACACCAGTGTAATCAGTTCAGCACGTGGCCGCACACATCTCACGTCACGCTATTTTTGTAGGCGCACTTGTAAGGCCTCCGTGCGGGGATTCAGTTTGAGATGACTATCGTCAGTTTGTTACAGAACGAGCGATGAAGCCTTATGCAATAACTTCTCTACTGACGTAGCAAATCTGTGACGCCTCATCAGGTCAAGTAATTATCAGCCTTTCCATGTTCTCTAATTTAAACATACTGCAAATTTAGTACAAACCTTGGTATACATTAAATTTAATGCCTGTCAGGTGCTGCCACAATTGTGTGGAGGCAGAAAAGTCCTCTATTTTTGGTACTACATTATCACATGATGTAATCATTACATTTACTTCGTTTCATACTGTAACCGTGATGTAAAGGTGTTAATTTATGAAGTACCAGGTTTGTGTCGGAAGATTGGAATGTAGTGTTACATTATGTAGAGTTACATTTTACATCAAAATCACCAAGAGGTCACTGTGAAATTGAGCAGCTTCAGTAATAGATTTCATCTTGTGACAATGGAACTTTATGTTGTGTCTTTCGCTAGAAGAAAAGCATAATGTTAGGAGCAATGAATAGACATTACACATGATCGACGGTTCACGCAAAGGTTGGCTGAGCTCTCAGGTGAGTTCCATGCTGGAGGATCTTAAAATGTAAACCGCAGTCGATGTTCAATTGTACAACAGGCTGACATGAGTTGTATATCAAGATGAAATACTTCAAAGAGACCTCATCAAAGAAACGATAAATGCTCATAGCACATAGATACCACATAGATACCAACAAAAGAATAATTGTCGCCTGTGGTAAAAACTGCTTCAGATTAAAGCTGTGCACTTATAGTGCTACATTGAGTCTTATAATTACACTTATATACACCTATGGAGGCACTTATATTCTATGGTTGTCTCTTTTTTTAGAAGTTTCAATTTGGGAACAAAAGAAATGCAGCTTTACAGCGTGAGATTCAGAAAATAAGTTTTTTAAGGTTAAATTATATTACAGTATTCTGAATTCCAATACAAAAGTGTGAAACCAGATGGTATTAATTGGAGAAGTGTTCACAACAAAAGAATCTCCATATTGATTGTTATTGTTCCAAAACTTGCGTAACCGACAATAATAGTAGTCCAGTTATTTTGGTTTACTTTCAAACTTAACACATTTTGAAAATTAATTACTCATGAAGATTTAGAACGAAGATGTGTGCCTGATAAAATGTCAACTACTTCAACTTCAATATGTTCCAGTTAGAAGCGAAAGAGATTTAATGGACGAACATTCCTCACGACACGAACAATGGACATTATTTACTCAGACCCCTGTGGGCGATAATTAGAATCAGAATTAGAATTAGAACCTATGGTATATCATTAAATGGCAGAGAAGACAACTAAATACTGCAAAATGCGTTACTTTAAAAATACTTTAAAATTAATTTTAAACTTATTTCCAAGAGATTAAGTTTTAAGATATTTGTGGTTCTACTTTTATTTTAAGAGAAACTACAAGTCTCTAAACTGCCTGGAACAATGGTACAACCAAGAGAAAAAATCTATTTTTCTGTGGCATCGCCAAACTGGACCCTATCGTTACTGGCTTCAATTGCAACGGCTCTCTTTTGGCAATCTGAGGAAACCAGGGGGCGAAAACTGACTTTTTTCTGGAGTTCAACGCAAATTGCACAGAAATTACACAGAAATCGCATCAGCAGTATTAAAGGAGCTCCCGTAAGGAACCATGTCTGATATGATTTTGTGCACTTTCATGTTATAACTTGGTTTAATTTTAACAACTTGCTGACAGACATGAAGCCAAAAATAAGCACATAAGTAAACTTTTTCAGATCTTTATTTAGATCTTTAATTAGAACTTTTTACAGAAAGTTTTACAGAGCTTTAATTACTGCATGACTTCGGTTAAAGCTTAATCATTCTCAAAGAAAGAGATAGTCCTCTGAATGCTTCTCGAATGAAACAATTAAAATTAATTATGGTCAATTCACCGCCCCACCAACCTTTGTTAAATGTGCTTGGCTGCTGATTTGTGTTGTCCCTTAGACTGGATAGGACCATTGCCTAAATGTTTGCTTACTTTCGAGGTTTACTTAAGATTTTTACTTGCTTTCGCTCCATACAAGAACTCACTGTACATGGGTGTTAACGGGCAGCTGGCCACAAATTTCCCAACTGTTTTGTATTTTGCAGTCAAAGTAAAAACGAGAATTTTCCTAACGGCTAAAGAGTCTATCAGCCAATGAACAAGTTTGAACAGAGTCCACAGCCATGCACCCAGACCTTTCCCACCTGACAGGTTCCCGGTGCTTTTTTCTGAGATCATGGACCTTTTAGGTTACCCATCAAAGAAGTCTATCGACGTATGAGCGATAGACGAATCTATAAGTTTTTTTTTTCTTTTGGTAAATTTGACCTTTATAATTACAACAAACGACACGTTGTGGAATGTGAGTGGCGTTTGTCAATTCTGCAATTTGCATGGTGCAAATGGCAAGAGTCAATATTCTTGGAACTGTTATACACTGGCGCATCAAGGAATTTTCTGTACGGGGTGGGGGTGGGGCACCAACCCTACCCCCGCCTATTTTCGCCCAAAATTTGGCAAAAGTTGCATAAAATTGTCACAGGGTCATAATTGGCAGAAATCATTTGGTTTATCCTTTTGACAGGAAAATCTTTATTTTGGTGGGAAACTTAGCATTTATGGTGGGAAACCCCATGTGCTGAGGTCACATGACCATTATGATGTCACTTCCTGATAAAATCATATATAAAGCCCTCAAAATGTTCCAAACCAAAAGGGTTTGTTTATCATGTGTGAAGTCACTATGTTTTGCTGTTTTGTCTCAGGTAAAGTAAATTAATTTGTTTATTTATTGTTGGAGAATCTCTAAAGACATTTATTGCTTCTGTAAAAAGGAAAGTTTGCTGTTATGCTGAATGATGTGTAGAATAACTGTGTGGAAATGTTCTTGTATGTGTAACATTAGAAAAAACTGTAATGAATGGTAAATTCTGTAGAGTAAGTAATTGTTAAGAGGAAACTCTTGTAAATGGGAGATGATGCAGAGATATGCAAACTGAGTTATCATTGTACTCAAAATGGTTCCTGTTTATTGCAGGGTTTTAGTTACAGATCTTCAGAACAGATTTGAGTTACAGAGTTTTGAGCTAAGGTTTCAACTACAGTTATGAGTGACAGATGTCAGTTAGAGTTGTGAGCTACAGATTTAATAGATGACTTGAAACAAACAGAGAATAAAATCCTTGCCAACAAAAACATCTGCCTTTCTTAATTTAGACAATTCTCGCGAACCCGCAGATTTGTGACAAAATTAAAAAAAGAAAATGCAACTAGCCATGAGCACGCCAATGAAATCCACGCTGTGTTATTGATGCACATGTCTTAAGCACAGCTTTGGATTGTATTGTTCCAAAGGTGATCTGATTTCTATGCTCATGCTTTAAATATGTTGTACATGAGGTTTTTTCTTGTTAGACAAGTGAATCCGAGACAAAATGTTCCTAAATCCTTTCATTGAAATTACTGACATAATGACATTTTTAATGACATAAATATCTACTGAGCTTGATATAAAATACATTTTACAACATACAACATTCAGTTGTAAGTTTTCTCCACAATTAACACATCTTCCTGTCCCAGCTAACAAATAGGACGCATCCAAGACACCTGTTGGCGATAATCAGAGTTGTTACATCTCTCTGCACAATTTGTATAAATCCGTTTCTAACAGACTGCGTCTATTAGTAGTCATGGCAACCAATAGATGTAACATTAAGCTGCGTTCCTCATTAGACGCCGCAGTAATGGCGTGACTGAACAGTTCCTTTTTATTTCCCAGTTTATTTCTGAGAGTTTCCTTGTGTCTTTCCCCTTCCATGCAGCATATATGCCTACAGGGTGTAAGAAGTCAAATCCGTGATAACTTAATGGCCTTATCTAAATTCATAATACCAGAAGTCCCATTTGCACAGTGTTAAAATCATTCACCTTGTGGACTAATTTGCACAAAAGGAAAGTAATGTCTACTGAAAATAAAGGTGAGAAGAAGATATCTCCATTAAATATCCATTTTACAGAAATAATGAAAGAAGTGAGGGATATGTGGTCCCTAAGTTCCTATTTGCCGCCACAATAATCAGAAGCCTTTTTTTGCATTTTAACATCATGTCAATGGGACTTCTTGTTTACATTATGAATTTCATAACGCCCTGTGTCATTATGGATTTGACGTCCTATACCATGTTCTACACACTGCAGTACACACTTCCTCCTTCGTTTTCTACCAGAGGATGAAATTCCTATTAGTTTTGGAACAATAGCACATCAAAATTGCAGCGTGGAATTCTGTTATATTTTTGTATGTTTCTAAACTTTAACATGCTCCATAGACTTTATTTCCCTTTGAATGCAAGAAATTAAAGAGTTTGCAAGTGCCACTAAATCTGGGTTAAATTAGTAAAATGTAATTAGTTTTGGGCGACATAGACAGATAGACAGATAGATGCGAGAGACGGGAGTCTGATGGGTGGATGTGTGGGTAGGGCTGCCATGTTACAAAGAGCATAAATTGTATGGCTGTCGCAGGCAGTCGGTGGTTGTGGAATAAAAAGTATTCGATAAAACAAAAAATTCTCCCTGCGGTGTTGATTGTTGTGTGTTTATGCGTGATATGCGCTGTCACGCTTCGCATTAATAACGCATGTTTTACGCGACAGAATCTCTCCGACCTCTGTTTGTTTTCACCGCTGTTTTTGCTTATGCGGTAGCTTTTTCAATACTGAGCAAATAAAACGGTAGGATATTTTCATTTCAAATTCTCGTTTCTATTTATTTGGCAGCACGTTCGGAAAATATGTAAATATAAGGATGAAATTATTTCAAATTTAGTTACCTGGAAACACCCGAGGCTCTGTGATTGGCATTGTCTTGACTAGAATCTTGATCTTTTTATTATGAATTCAAGCATACTGAGTGTCAGGACTAGACAGACAACAGAGGGTGAAATTCCTATCAATTAGTAACAATAGTTCATCAAAAGCACAGCGTTAAATTCTTTCATTCTCTCTTTTGTTCTCTCCGTTTCCAAAATGATAGAAATTTCACAAGCTGGACCAGATCTTGAAATTAATATTAAATGTTAAACGTCCCACAACAATTGAATTTTATGGTGGATTATTGAGGAGGATAATATCTCAGCGTGGATCTCTATTGACAAATGTTAATAGAAATTTCATGATCTGTACCTGTCCAACTTTTCCTGGTTGATACGCAAAACTTAACGTTTAGCAGCAGGTCACCTACAACATTACCAATGTAAAAAGACTAGAACAAGAGTTGCTAGACTTTGGATATAGTTTATTAACTCTGGTGTAAAATACATGCAGTCTCCAAAGGTACAAATTGAACTGAATCAAAGATGGCTACTAATGATGCTATGATGCTAATGCGTAACTCTAATTAACCAA
>JBCAUI010279856.1:0-15802 GCA_038406195.1 Haplosyllis anthogorgicola
CCCCCCCCCCCCCAACAAACAAACGGAAAAAAATAACTGACGATAGGGCCTGGCTATCTGATGTGTGCATCGTCTCGTTAAATTTTGTCACATCGAACTTTCATTTAAAATATCCTACTTTCAATTAGGTGCGATTCTTACGTCCACTTGATCATTTAAAGAATAGAAGCGAGACAGTCTCGGGAACGCACTACGTTCACTTTACCCCTTTGCCCTTCCCAAAATTCCCTCCCCAATCCACCCACACCATGCCAGCCAATTATGCACATAAAAGGTAGAGGTCAACCAGTTTTCTTTAGTTTTATTACGTAAGAGTCTTTTAATAATTAGACCTTAAGGTTAAGGACAAAGTTAGTTAAAGGGTACTTGGCTTGCAATTCACATAGAACAGGGCCTTTCATCTATGAGATTATCTCTATCTGAAACTTCCATGCAGAAATACAATTTCCTGGTGTTAACGGAATAATTGAATGGGGAGCACTTAAGGGTCTTCCAAAGGGGAGGTCCATAGTACTTACAGTAAAGCTGCTTCTTCAAGTGTTGCATGGTCTGTGTTTTAAGATAACCCAAGCTCAGTTACACTAAACTCATTGAAATTCATTGTTTATTACTATGAAAACAACCTACTTTTCGATTGGGAACATAGTTTCAGTGTCCCTATTTACCACAACAGCTTATTTGGTTTCCTTGTAAATCACATATTCTAGGAACAGGATTTTGTTTTTTTCTCTGGAACATTGATTTTAGTCTTCATTCATTATATTGATATATTTTCAGATGTATTTCCAAACTGTATTCCCAAAGTATACATGACGTCACTTGATTTTTTTTATCTCAATTCCAGTGAAAAGGCTTTAGTGATTTCCCTTGTGTTCAGTTTTACCACGATAATACAATATCATTTTTATGATTGACGGTCCACGTAGAAATGTTTGTAAAGAAATATCAATATAAGATTATTGTTTCATTAGTGCTTACAACGAGGAATGTGTAAATGCAATAATAGCACATTTGATTCTTAAATGCTTTTTTGTAGTATGTTAGTGTTCCAAGCACCCAGTCTGCGAAATGTACCAAGTGAAGAAATACGTTTGTTGGGCAATAATGTTTGTATCAATACCATACACAGAAAGAACATCCTATTAATTTGACACACCATAAATTCCGTCAACAATACAGCAACAATTTTTTTCGTTTCCAAGCATTCCTAAATCTCTAGACCATTTCTCAGCCTGTTTTCAACAGATATTTTCACATATTAAAATTTTAAAGTACATAGAATAGGGCACGAAAGCTAAAAAAAATGGAGAGACATGAGATAGAAAATGCCATGACATTTTATCTCCGCGTATAAGTTGAATAAAAATGTCTCAACTTGAACGGCTCATATTCCATCATTGTTAACACTGATTGTAATTGCGTTTCATTGTCTCATCTCTTTGCGTCTTTCGCACATTTTGCCCATGACGTTAACACAGATTCATGAAGACAGCTGTTTTCTGTTGTCTGTTTTCTGTCAAATAATGTGTTACAGGTAATGTATCCTGAGCGGATGAAATGCGTGTAAATTAATATCACATGAAGCTAACCTTATTCAACTTAAAGATAACATGGGTACAGTAAATGTTTTATTTACATCTATTCAACTGAGTAAATACATGTGAGTATATTTTATAATTATTTTATTATTTGTTTCAAAATCAAAGCGGTTTTGATCTTTGAATTAGAATGATGTTCTTAACTGTTTTTGAACAATACCCAAATTATGGACACGTAACAAGGTCCAGTATTTGGATTCAATTATCATAATATTTGGCTGTAATTATCTGATGACCGCATTACTTACCTGATGTCCTCATGAAAATGTTATCTTTTGTCACGTTGTACCAGTCCTGGTTACGCGCGGGACCAACTACGATACGCGTAACCCATCCAGGGACAGGTTACGTGCATTGTAATTGAGCCCAGGCTCAGTTATGATCAGATATTATATCTGAGCCTAGGCTCAGTTATGACCCCTGGTCTTAAAAGCGCTCAATCAAATTTCAATTAGACCTGAATTTGAATTAAAACTTCAAGGAGAATTGAAAAGCAATCAAGCGTAACAGTTGAAGGCACAAGGAAGCTCAAATGAAGGCCTTCTATAAGGGGCCTTAGCTCCCTTATCTCCTTAACTTCCTTGTGCATTCAACTGTGACAGTTTACTGCCTTTTTATTTAATTTGAAGTTTTATTTTCATTCAACTTGAAACTTTATTTGAAGTTCAGGTTTGATTGAAATTTAATGAAAGTTGTCAATAAGTAGAAGGGTTTAGAAATACTTAAAGTATCGGAGGATACTTTATACTTTCACTTTTATAGAATTTAATTGCTGCTTAACGTTCTATTTTGGTGAATTTAAATTAGCTGTAAAATTCATAACCAGCGGGTAATATGTGAAATTGTGGACAGTACAATCAAAGTTAAGATTTTAATCCGGGGAATGTGTTCAGTCGTGACGAACAGGAAATTCCCAAAACATTTGACTATGTAATGTGATTCTTTTATCAACTGAAAAGTTCCAGCAAAATACTCAGTGTTTTCCCAATACCCATTTACTCCAATAATAATGCAATGTAGTTTACTTGATTGGCGGTCGAGAGCGATAAAAAATAAAAAGAATCAATAAATCTTTCCTTGCGACCTACAAACCAGAATAAATAAAGATACCACAACAGATTTTCGTAACTGTGCTCGAACTTTAAGACTTTCCCTCTGTTATTCCATTTGACTATGGCCTTGACTTGAAGAATTCGTTTTTGGTTGATAAATGGTATCATGATGCCAGTTTAGTACTTCTAAAATACCATCACTTAAAAAGACAATACATTGAAGTTGAAACTCATTAACAGTAACTATAATTCGTATTCTTCTCTCTTTGTAATGATAGTTTTTAATTCTATATAATAGTTGTTAGCTTTTCAGATATTGCCAATTTATTGTTATCATTTCCAAAACAAGAATCAGTCTAGTTTTCAGGTCGTATAGGTGATTTTGTATCCCGATGTATGCAATACTAAGCTAGATCATTGACGAAAAAGGAAAAAACACCCTTAGGCGATTGTGATTCTCAGTGTTCTTTGTATGCTGGTACTCTCGCTATTATGGAGATTACCTCGAAAACCATTGTGACTTGATTTGGTTTGGTATCAGGCTACGAAGAGCTTCGAAACTAATGTTTCAGTCTAATCTAGAAAAATCTAGATATATCTGAATACCTTTCTGGAAAGATAAACAATACTTAATAATCAAAATACCATCTAAATTCACAAACAACAAGCACTCCATTTATTGTTTAGGAAAACTTTATTAACTGTACTTTATTACTGTAATCAATAAATAAATAAAAATTTAAAGCTGATTATGTTTAACTGGTTACTACAATTAATTACTGTAACTGTAATGTTAGCATAATGTCTCTCCCTGTGTACTGGTCCCCATTCCCCTAAAGTGAGGACCTGATGGCCAGCACCTGGAAAGAGACTAGACAACAATAAGCACTAGCTGGGTTACACCCTAAAATATGTATATAGATTGAATAACAGCAAAAACAGCTGACAAAATTATGGGCCAAGCCACAAACCTGAGCAAAACACTGAGAATTATTTTTTATGGGACCTTAACAATTTTATTGAACTAACAACAAACCATTGACTTTAACTGATGTGTAAGATGCGTTCACTAAATATAGCCAGATGGAAAAATACCTTGTAACTCAAACCCATTGGACTTCATCCATAAAACACATAGCAGCACAACAGTACCTGCTAACTGACAATCACATTACAACAACTATTTAAAATATGTAACCTGGTTGGCCTATAACCACTTACATACTAAATGAAATACTGTAAACTGTTTGGTACCCATGTACCACACACTAGGGGATGTCCTTAAGTCCTTCCACAACTTGAAGCAAGTCCGAATCTTCCCTGCAAATGAGCTTAGACTCCACTAGAAACAGCCTGTGCATGAAATGCACTGCAAATGATGACATAGTGCCCATTTCTTTGTAACATGGGCCATATTTCCTATGTCTATCCTCCTTAATGAACATAATGTGAGCTGGAATGTAAGAAACTGTGAAACCTTTTCAGCTGCTGCCTTGATAACTTTGGACATTGCCCAGTTAAATGTCTTGATTTTTTCCACCTGCTCTGAGGAATCCAGTGGCAAAGGTATAATTGTTCCTAAGAACAACTGAGTAGAACTATTGGCTGCCAATACTGTGTGGATGAACTACCAAATGAACTCCTGGCACCTGGCACCCATCACCTATCAGAGAAAGAAGTCAAAGGAAATCAAATGAAGTCAAATGAAATCAAACAAAATCAAAGAAAAGACATTCAGAAAGATCATTAACTGAGCATCTAAATTGTAAATAAATAACTTGCACATGACTGTGATTCAATATATTTAAGTATTAAAATAGATAAAGAGATTATCTCCATTTAAATACAGTATGCTGCATCTAATGAAATGTCAAAGGAAATATGTCAATATTGGCACCTAACAATTTTGTTTTGGGGACCAACTGGATTTTGCAAATTTACAGACTTTGGAATCTTATTTTAGCCCCTAATTTCTCCCATATGAGGTCGGAAAATAGCCTGTTTTATAGCTTCAGTATTCTAAATTAATAAAATGACTACAATCTATGGTTTGTGTGGATACTTTCCCAATGAAATTCTTAGCCCTGAAAATTGGATTTCATTTGCTAACAGGCCATTTCAAATGAAATCACAAAATTGCAACTATTATGACATCTGCTGACCTGGAATGTGCAATCCAGCAGATGACATTTGTTATTATTTAAGTAAAGGGTCTCAGTGGCTATTCATAGATGTAAGCACCAAATGAAAATATTGCACAGAGAAATAAAACATTTTGCTTGCTGATTTTGATTTAGGAACCATTTCAATTTGGGGACACCTACTCTATACATGAGCCAAAAGCTCAAAGATCACAACTGAAATTGGAGGCCACCCTAATTCTGGACTTCAGAGTGTCCTCCCGGTACTGTTTATAACAGTCACTGGACCAGTCGCCCATTTAATGCACCACCTCTACCAATAGCATATGGTTGAATGCATGGGAGCCCCCCCCTCTGTAAAGAATGCATACTAAACCTGCTAGGGTTATAACCTGCCTGTCTCAGCCACTTCCTCATATAGAACTGCACCTGTGAATAGGTGAGGGCACACAGCCTGGAAGGCCCTTTAACTGATTAGTAGTAAGAGAAGGCCAGTTGCTGAGGCCTATTGGGAGTGATCATGAATAACCACCACAATGCTCTGACTGCGCAAATGGCATTTTTAGTTGGCATGAGAGAAGGAAATAAAATAGCCATCTGGCATACTTTTGACCAGCACACATTAGCTATGAGCAAAGTTTTGTGGAAAGTAAAGTCCCCTCTGACAAACTGTTTCTGCCTGGAGAACTTCTTGTGTGAATCAGGGACAAGGTGGCTTTTTCTGAGTAGCAAGAAAACCCAACTAGAACTGCTGCCCAGGCAGCTATCTGTATTGGCTGCCTTCAGTCCACAAACTGGGCCATCTTCTCTAAGATGGCTGTAGTGATGGGAGCTGCCTTCTGTGGGAAGATCTGCAGTGTATGCTGAATTCCCTTCAGAGTGTATCACACAAAAACATAATGTTGATCAATAGGCATGTAACCTGACAACTGCATAAAACCTGACAAACTGGAGACATGGTTTTTTATGGTGGGAAACTTCTTCCCTAACACATAAAGATGAGTGGTGAACAAACATACATTTGTGACTGTCAAAGGAAGCAATGGCAACTGGAACTTATGCACAAAGTCATGATAAGCATTGACATGGGTATGAACATTGTACCACATGCCTTGTTCCAATCCATTCCACATTAACTCCTTGCACTGCTGGTTTAATGTTTGCCACTCTGCTGCTGCAAAATAAAACAAAACATTACTTAAGTTGACTGATCACCAGTCATTTGTGAACAGAAACAAATGGTCCTCTACCACTCTTTCTGTCCAGATGGTGCCCCTTGTGCAAACACAGAATTCTCTCCCTGCTGTATCCAATAGATACCAATGAGATAAGAGATCTGGGAGCACATTAAGCTTACCTGGAATGTGTCTAGCTCTGACTTCAATGTTGTGTGCTATGCACATGAAGGCTACTTCCCAGATGCACTGCACCATGAACATATCATGTGACCTACCTGAGTTAATGGCTGCTACTACATTGGTGTTGTCCAGGTGCATGAAAAACTTTTTGTTCTCAGACTCCTTTGCCCAGACCTTAACCACCACCAGTAACTCAAGACCTGCTATGATATGTGCCTCACACACTAGAAACTCAGGAAACCTGATGTGAAATACACTCCCTGACAGATTGAACCCCCCTTCCCCACTAGGGTTGCATCTGAATCAATCCAGGCTGAAGTCTCAAAGAAAACCTGCCTGTAGATGGACATTGCCCCATTAAGACAAGGCATAACTTTATCCCACCAGTGCAGATCTTACAATACATTTGCTTGTACTGGCTGGGCCCCAGATTGGGGGAAACCTCTTAAGGCTTCCAGCAACCTAGCAATGAACACACATCCAGATCTTGTAACCTGGGAGACAAACTGCAATTTGCGAATTAAGGACTCTGAATCCTTCCTGCAACAAGTGGTCCTACCCTTCCACCTGGCTATGATAAGCTTAATCTCTTCAACCCTATCCTGATCGATTGAGATTGTCATATCTAAGGTCAGGACAATCATGGAGTGGGGTGACAGACATGCTTTTGAAGTGGACTCTGTAATGTTCAAATCTCTGAATAAGAAACCCAAGTACTGAAAATCCCTGGCCGCCCGACTCCTTGGTGCTACCCCTATGAAATTGTCAAGGTAACGGACACAAATAGCTCCTAAGCAGTTTATGATCCATGCAACTTCTGTAGTGACCCTCTGGTAAATAAAGGCTGCTGAAGTGAGCCCCATACTGAGAACCATGTTGAAAAATAACTCATCATCCCATGAAAAGCCTAGCAAAGGCCAATCCACTGGGCAGACATAAATTTGTCAATATGCTCTCCTCATGTCTCTCTTATACATTAGTGTTCCATGTCCCATGGACCTGACCATGGCTGCAAAGGTATCTACCATGGGATAACTAAGCAAAATGAACTCACCCAAATACATGTCCTTGTCAATACCCTCATTAACAGCCCCCCTTCTGGGAAGCTTATATCCATGATGAGCCTACACTCAGTAGAATCTCTCTTAGGTATGGAACTGATTTGAGACAATGCTGTGGGCTGAGAGAAAGGGTTGGTGTTGAATGGACCCAACAAAGCATCAAATTCTAGCTCTGTTTCTACATATTGGCACACCACCCCTTTGTGCCTAATAGCACTATTGTGATTATCAACTACCTGACCCAAAGTAAGTGGGAACTTGCCCCTGCTGATCGGCCAACCAAAACATGGAAAATCCACTACTTCCTTGTCATGATACTTGCGTAAAAGCCCACTCAATAATTCCAAATTCCACTTAGAGTAAATTGGGATCTTTGTGCCAAAGGCATTAGGCAGGGCTGAGGCACAAACCTGCTGTACTATTTGAACTGGGGAGAAAGAGGCAATGTTATCTAAAATGCCTACCTGTGCTGTACTGACTGTGTTGGATTTGTATGTGGTGACCCTAACTTCAGAGTCTGATTTGTCCAACTTGATATTATTTACTAGATAATGCTGGATAATATCCTGCATATTCTGCACTGTCTCAGATTCTATTTGCTCTGACTCAATTGTGAGGGGTTGAGAAATGTGTAACAATTGTTCCCCTGTATTAATGGATGAGAGAGCATCCTGATAGGATCACTCCCCATCCTCAGCTAGTCAGGCAGAAAACAAAGGGCAGTCTGCCAGGTTTTTCCTGTGCTGTTCCTTTCTTCCCTTCTTTAGAAGGCAGGCTGTGCATACTTGGTACAGCAACTTGGGTTTGTCACCCAGCATACCAGTATGAGCATTATTCTTAAGAGTGGTGGAACAGTTACCTGTTCAAAAGGCCTTATAAAATAATACTCTGTTCTTACCTTCCTTACCACTCCCCCTGTCTTTATCCCCTTTTACTGATGATTTATCACCTATTGAGTTCTTAATAGCATCTCCATGATGAGCATATCCAAAAGCCTGAAGTCTGATCCCCAGGAAGACTCAGCCTTTTTGATGCTCTGCAGTACTCCTGTGTACAATTGCTTGACCTTGAAAAGCTGTGCCCCCCTACTTTCCAAAAAGCTAACTGTTTAAGCAAGGCAATACACCCCTGCTTCTCAAGATCACACTTTACTCATTGGATGATAGATAACTCACCTGCTACCAGCTGCTTGAAGGTGAGATTGGCAAACTTTGGAACATTTTGAACTAGTGTAAATCTAAGTTATTATGAGGCCACTTTTGAGGCTTCCTGATCTTACTTGAATGTTTTGCAAAAATGCCCAACTTTAACTTGTGCTTACCTTTATGTCTACACTTAGAACTACTGAAAAACTCTGAATTGGAGGAATCTGATGATGTAGAAGTTGAAATATCCTATGACTCACCGAGCAAATCATTCTGCTGCTCTTGGGGTGACCCATCTCTGTCTAGCTTCCACTTCTTAGGAGGCAGTTCATGCCAGGGTTGCACAGCTTTGGAGTTGCTCTGCTTGGATGTCTTCTTGATGGCACCTATGCCCTGATGACTTGTCTCAGTCTCATCCAGAAGGCTCCCAACCTCAACTTGACCTGTTACTGCTAGCCACTCTGGGACCCCATGCACTGCAGGCAGGTTGGCTCTGGAGGAACTTGGTACACTCTGGGAAGCTGCTGAGTAACCTTCAGATCCAGCAGAAGCTGGTGGCACTGACTGTGTGCTAGCTGCTTTGGCAGTTGGCACTTTACTCAACATTTGGCCAATCTGCAAATCAGTTTGACAAATCTGTTCACACAGATCCCTTATCCTTTTGTCCTTGCTGAACTTTTTCTGCAGCTGCTGTGCATGCTTCTTCTTTTGTGCCAGCTCCTCTTCCAATAGATTCTGCTCATGATGAAAGTCATCATATAAAATTTCCACCCTCTCCCATGGAGGCCTCTAGGCCTGCACTAGAATTGGACACCTGCACCTGATCATCATCCAGCCCATCTATTTCTTCCTGGGACACATCCAGCTCAAGATCCACATCTGTATCATGTGTACTACCTTCAAATTCAGTGTCTCTGTGTCTGCCAAAAGATATTTCTGATGCAACTGGTGATGGGGGTAGTGGGATGGCTTTCTTGGGGCCAGGACCACTGGTGACATTATGCAGGTTGCATCCTTTTAAATTTTCCAACTGATTGGGATTAGCTAGCAAGTTCAGAGGCTCAGCATGAATGGGATTAAACCTGTCCACCAACACAACTCTTTTTGATGACTTTCTGTTTCCTGGGATTCTAGACCTGGGCTCCTGTTGTTTCTTTGCCCTGGCAGAACACTCCTTAACCACAGCTTTAGATACTCCTGAGTCTCTGCAAACTCTTTTAGCCCCTTTTTGTTGCTTTTCATGCAAACTAGCACCTTCAGCCTCAGCTGACTGTAAGGCCTCCCCGAACAAGCCCTGTCCCACAGACAGATCCACCAGGGCTGAGCTGATAGCTCCCCTGGCCAACCTAGACCTAGTAGTGACACTATTTTCCTTTCTTTTTGTTTGCTTTTTAACCCTACCACCCTTGGTTTTGTTTTTCAGATCCATGTTTTCTGAATTTTCAAGCCCATCAGGTGAAGCCAACTTTTTGGAGTTAAGAGCACAGCTCCTCAACTTCTGAGCAGTCATTTTGGTTCTTGCCATATTGTTCTCAATCTGGCAAGTAAAATTAAAGAAATAATGGCCTAAATACAGTGAAAATGGTGGAAAAACTGAAATTTGCTACAGAATTTAAAGTTGACAAAGATGGCTTCCCCTGAAGAGCCATGTGATACACAGCATGAGAAGATGGGTAAACTCATTTTGAAAATTGAGATCCTGAAGCTTAAATGAGAACTGACAGTGCTTGTTGATCTGAATTAAGTGAAATTTCCGATGAAATTTCTAATAAGTCTAACAAGATAACAACAAAGAAGGCTTTGATTAAAATGAATGACATCTACTTTATCAGTAATCTACAATTGCCACATTTATGATACAACATGCTGTTGATATATGTTTACATAAACTTACAAGTTCTCGTCAGTACTTATGTGTTGGTAATTGCCTTGTATACATTATATAGTTTTTTATTAATAAAATGATCTATTTTATCTAAATGTCTGTGTGTGTATTTGTCAGACATCTAGATACCTAAGAACTGCAGTAGACTGAGATGCTACTTCAAACCGCTGTAATTGTATCTTACGTTTCATTTTGTACGAATGGATAGACTCAATATTTTTCTGTTTGTGTGGTACCGTAAGTCCACTGGTCGTCAAAAGAAAATGGTATACTGATATACTACAGTGATACCGTACATGTCCAAAAAGTTGGTGTATCTCAGTATTCAGGTTATTCCCGCCTTACAATGAGAGATTGTGAGATTGGAACGTTCACAAGAAAAAGGAAAACGGAAAAATGTCCTTGTCCTATGTCCACAATGCATATTTCTTTGCTGACGTAGTTCAATATGATAACCATAAAATAAGCACATTACTGTTGACTCAGGTTGCGCATTGCCTCCAGGGATCTTTACATCGGGTAAAAGATATTCCAACGAGAACGAAAAAAACTTTTGTTTCATCTTATTTGTAAATTGATTATCTGAACCCTATCATAATGCTAGCTCCTGGTTGTGCTTTTATGTTATTACATTTGCATTAACCTAATGCTTATCTGAAGGTAGTGAAACCTTTGTGTTGTTTCCCGTTCATGTTTTAGCATTTCTGTGGGTCGATTTTTTCTGTTATGATACGTGTATATCTTGTCTATTTCATTTCCAATTCATTATTAAATACTAATACAGATAAGACTTCGGTCCAGAGAGCGTGCATAATTTCAATATCTTCTAATTAGCTTTTGCTGTGACTCTATTGCAATGCTATTTGAAACTCATGAAAAGACGTGCCAAAATAATAATTTGCAATGAACAGATAATTTGAAAAGAACTTAACAGTTTGATATACAACCTGCACATCATAATTTTACACATCATTACGGTTTATTGGCATCATTTTTCAGAAAGAAGTCGATTTTACCTCAAATGTAATGACCGTTTGACCCATATGTTTTCCGAAGGTTCAAAGGGGGAAAACTGTCATTTGACCGAATTTCCATACAATGGTCACCATTTAGAACGAGCATGTATGTGGAGAGGAAATATAAAACTCCTACGCGTTTCACGAGACTGGTTTTTCTGACCATCCGCTCGACAAAATTTGAGAGCAAAACATTTGTAACTGAATTTGTTTTCCTTATGCTATTTCATAGCATCCTCATTATCCCACAATACAGATGAACTTACAGATGTAACCGCAGTGAAATATGACAGTTTTATTGTTTGTCACTTTCATTTCTGGTATAGGATTGTAAAATGTGTTATTTTGTTTCAGTGACATCCACTTGCACAGTTTTGGGAATCACTTTACGGTTTTGTGCAGAATATGTGGCAAATAAACAAGGTTGTGTTGTTTTAATTTCGTAAATTTCATCAACAAATCCTGAGACAAAAGATTTATAATTTTACTTCCAGATGTTTGTCTTTTACATAGCTTTCAACTACTTGACTCTTTAGTTTACACGTGTTCGCATGCAACACGTATGTAGTCCACGTCGAGTATTTTCACTGTCTTAGTGATTCTGTATCCTGCTAGTAACCATAAGTTCCGGCCACAGGTCCAAAGTTCTGATAAAGTTGGAAAACATATTACTAAATTGTTAAGAGGCATAAACCCAAATATAATTGCAACAGTAGCGCCTCCTTTTCGATTTCCTTGACAGTGTCAACCATTGCCCTTTCTTTTCTGGTACATGTACTGGTGCAGAACAATTTTGTGGAGCTACTGGTAACTGATTTTGGTGCTGGAGTAGATTTAATTCTTGTGACTCAACCTTACTTTAGAAATCATAGCTGATGACAAGGGTTTTTTTGGGAATTCCTAATGCATCGAAAGCAAAGTAAGACCCTTTTTAAGAGAAATTAACAAGATTCTGAAAGTGCAGACACCGTTAGGTTTTTCCCTTTCGAAAAAGTTGTATTAAAGGATGTGAATAAGTTATGAGGCGATGCCGTATCGTAAGATTGCTCAGCATGATATTAGGATCCTCTAAACATTTGTCCTATGTATAAATCTTAGCTGCCACATGTCAGTTGGTTACATTAAAATTGCAGCTCTTTTAACAAAGCAATTAAAACACGACATTGAATTAAGAAAGTAAGTATTTACCAAGGTAATACGATTTGTTCCAGTTGGTTACAACAAAGACTCAATTTAAAATTAAGTCGCAACTTTTCGATAATTTGCTGGCTTTGCTGATACAAAACTCAAGCTGATATAAAATGGTAAATTTTGTAGTGTTTAGAGAAACAGTCTGTAGTTTAATTTGAGCGACTCTGACTTAAACTCAATTACACCGTTAACTCAAACATGTCAAGCCTTCCCTTGTAACACCTAAGATGAAAGACATTTAGTTGTCTGAAATTTGCTGTCTGAAATTTGACTGTATATTACTGGACTAACAGTAAGCCTCGGGGGGTATTGTCAAATTTTATCACGATCAAAAGACTGTATATTTAAATAAAAGGTTTATTAGTCATCACATAAATATAGTCTTAGGGTTTGTACAAGATGTAATCTCTAGTATGGTAGTAATACAATATTTACTGAGTAAAACTGCCTCAAGATGGAAAACGCTCATAATTATGAATAATTCTATGACTTTTTGGAAAACAATGTTCTTTAGTGTATGAGTGTTTCTTTTCTTTGTTGTGATGCAAGTTTTTAACACCGCGAAAAACTTGTAAACTAGGTTTATCACATTTCATTTAAAAAGTTTTGTTTGAAAACGCTTGCAATGGGGTGACATCGAACTCTTCTTTTCAAATATGCTTTTTGAACATTGCATTCTGAGAAGTCAATTACAATAGATGAATGGGAATAGTGCTTCATTTTATTGAAAGCCTATTCGGGTCAAAAATCAAAAGCAATTTGGGCTCCCAATATATAACCGGATACAATAGATATATCTTTTCATTTTGGAAATACGAAATTAATTTCCTCGCGTCTCCAAATAGAAAACATATATTCTGTTCTTTATTATATTGACCTTTTTTGGCATTTATTCATTTTACATCTTGATAGACTATATACCAGGGACATACAGCTACTTCCAGGGTATGAGAAAGGTTTTGTTGATAAAAATGCTTGGTCAGTAATAATTATAAATTTGAAAAAGTCACTTACAGACGTGGACTTTTCGAATTCATTTGATACTTTTTGAATTATTACTAATTGAATCTTCAAACTCTGTTGCAAAAAAATGAAGGTCACTTGTAACATGATGACAAAGGGAATCAAATGAAGTCTATGAAAGTACAAGGATATTTTTGAAAGAAAATTTAGTACAACTATTGATTTCTGAATCTAGCTGGTGAATGATCGTTTTTACTTGCACCTACATGACCTTTGCGTCGAACCTGTATTAGATAACATAGAGGGATCTTCATGGACCAACAGCTGCAGTGCGAAGCTTCGTTACTATGTTAACCAACTTGAATCCTACATTGATCATAACTTATAGGTTCATTTCCAGAAAGATTTTTGCAAGTTTCATGCCACATTTTACTGTAGTTTGCTGTCTAAGTAGGGTCAGACATAATTGTAGAATGATTATCTATCCAAATGAATTCAGTACATAAAACAACCAATGTATCGAAAGGATACAAAATGATGCCCAAATAGGGTTGGGGTCGGAGATAGGCTTGCGTGTTGAGGTAGAAGTAGAGATAGCAGTGGGGTTGTGTGCCAATCGCCTTCAGTCACAGATGGCCTTCACACATGCAGTGAGGTATTGGATGCAAAAACACCAATAGCATTTAGTACAAAGAAGAACTATGGTTAAATTTGGTTAAATACGCAGATTCCAATTCAACCGATATCAGGTCAAAAATGTTCTTATTGAATTAAAATTAAATTACGAACACTGCAGAAGACTAGTCCATATAAATTTAGTGTCCTATCGTCCATTTCTATTTTCGTTGAGCCATTGCACTACTTATATTGGTATTCTATGGCCTTTTACAAAGGAAGGTAGATTTCTTTGAATGATATTGATAGCAATCTATTTACGGCACCCTAGGAAGTTCAAAGTGAAAGTGCCTTTTAGAAGAACTTCAGTGCATTTCCTCTCTCTCAATAAGAGTCAAGCTTGATTTATGTTACAACTACAAGTTTAATAGGCGCTTCGTGCTAAATCCTTCAACAAAAACAGTAGCGGGTGGAGTGGCGTGATTTTTATTCCATTTTCACCCCCGAGATGTAATTTCCAAGCTCTGCTACTGAAAAGAGCAAGATAACATACGCAGTATTACCTGTGCAATCATGATATTGATTCTAAATTTGCCAGTCTCCAGTGATGCAAAAAGCTCAGCGAACTCATCTGCAATATCATTGCTTTTATGTTTATAGCACATGATAAAGTTCATTCACATTAGCAGAAAAAAGTAGTATTCCAGTTGGGAACATTATATTGCACGCTATGATCAGTGTAAAATGGCATTGTTCCCAAAATAAATAACCTAGCTGAACCGATTTATTTCATGATCATTAAATTGAATTCATTGGTATTCAATGTCAGTACAAAACAGCTGAATGTCTACAGCAACACGTAAATTACAGAGTAATATGTTAACTATCTTGATACAACTTTCACTTTACCTCATAAAAAAAATACAGAGTTAAGCACATTTGTATAGCAGGAATCTTAAGACAGTGCCTTGGCTGGGTGGAAACTATATATTTAATTTTTGTTGCATATCTCAAGTTTAGGATAATCTCAAAATTGAAGTCTTCAGCAGATGTCTTGCGAACCTTTCAATTTCACCATCTTGAAAAAAAGAATGTATTAACCTGGATGTAAAAGGTTTGGTATACGTCTTTTATAATGCTAAATTGGGATAACGAGTTGAGAAAGTCTCATCCAGACTTCACATTGCAATGTGAAAGTAAGAGATTTCAATAAAAGTTACACTTCCATTTAGTTGAATGGAAAATAGCCTGAAATCTACAAAGTACAGTTAAAAGTACAGATCCGTTCAGGTAGACATTTTTCTTCCTTCTCCTACATTGAAATTAAATAAGTTCTGACTTCTCACTATGCACTTAAAACTGATTGTTCTTTGCTAATTATTTAGCGTGATATTTAAAATGCTCATAATTTTCATCTAATATTAAATACATATCCACCGGATGATAATTGTCACGACTTTTTCAATCAGGTCTTTTCACATTCTTGGTTTGCCACAATTATGCAAAGCCAATAATGCAGTACTCCGCAGATTGGATCCTCCTCTCAACAGAAACGTTGGGAAGATGACGGTGCCAAAACTGTTCAACCAGTTACTAGGAGTCAAGCCCAAGCACAACCGCGTTTCAGCCCTACAGGAGCTTATGGCTTTCGAACCTAGAGATGAAGCCAACATCTCTTCCCAGCCTCAGGGACCCAAACACTCAAAATGCTCAACTAGAGCAAAAAGAGCCACAAACAACCTGAGCAATTAAAATCTTGTCACCCATAGTAAGTGCC
>JBCAUI010279967.1:0-29812 GCA_038406195.1 Haplosyllis anthogorgicola
GTCATGTCAGATGTAAACAAAAATTCATTATATATAATGAAATTCATTATGCATAATGAATTTCATTTTGTCTAATGGAATTTGTTAAATTTGAGGGTGATCCCCTACTGATGAAAGAGATTCTCCCCAAGGCTTACATTAATGTGACGTGGGCCAGTATCTAAAGCAAATAAGTAATCTGTTTTTAAATATTTAGTATTTGCGTCAAGATACCTGAGCGATAATAGGGTATTTGGAAACACTTGCAGGTCAGTGGATCAGCATGATATCAAAAGTAATTTTACCCGCTGGGGTAATAACGTTTGGTCATCAAGAGTCACAATATAGTGTCCTACTGGTAACAAAGAAATACACAGCACTAACAGACGTCGATTGTAGTGACGTTTGTAAGAGATTTTTGTACAGAAATGGCACATTTGATTGGGTGAAGGACCAAGGAGGACAGGCCAAAGAAAACCTGTCAGTTACAGTGAAATGTAAATATCACTATGTCATAGAAATAGATGCCTATCATGCTGGATATATCCAAACTGTACTAACACAATCTAGACAATTTTGTAAAGGATTTTTGAAATATGTGAAGTGGAAAACAGTTGCACACAGAGGTAAATGCATTCGATTACCAGTGATCACAAATTCTCACATATCCTTTCCAAAAGAATCAGAAAAATTTGAGGTTCCAGTGCAAAGAATGGTGACGGTGTGTCTTTCGCCAACACACAAAGAGTGGATTGACTTTAAGTGGTAAGAAAATATTTTATTCGTTCAGTTAAATGTGCAACATGTTTGAAGATGTTTTACACAGTAGAGGTATTGTTATAAATGTTAGTAACTTGATATTGTTCGTAGAGACGGTTGTTATCTTACCTGGTTGCAAGTGCAAAACAGAAATGTCTTCGCTGGACATATCCTAGTTTTGTTTTCACTTAGGAATTACCGAATGTCGGATCTGGTGACAAAAAGAGTGATATCAGAAGATGCGATGACCTGGCTCAACACATTGGGGGGAGGCTACTCTGCACTGGGCGACTACTTTGAGCATCATGTATGTACATGTATTCAGATGTACACCCATTTTTTAGCTTTTTTATTTTGTTTTCTTTGTACAGTTGAAAGACACATTTTGTTCAATCCAGAATTAAACGCCTGTTTTTTTTAGAAATGGATTATTCAATTAATGTGCTTGTCCTTAACGTATGCATTCTCGTAACATGTTGTACTGCATCACAGTTACCAAATTCCTCGTTGTATTTTCTTAGGCTCGAGAAGCTGGACGAATATCTGTGAAACAGTTGAAAATTGCAATGGAAATGGGAGATCCACCGACAGTAATTAGATGCCGGCTCTACTACTCGTTAAGTTTAATGCAGACAGGTAATACAAGAGAGGCTGCCCGAATAATAAGGTAAATTAATAGGTACAAGTTACCTCATATTTCGTCATTAACTATTTTACATGCCCGTAATACTATTGGGGCGACTAGTGCATATACATTATCTTAGAGCTTTGCTATAAGTTTTTAATTACGTGTAGCGTATTGATGAAATGTGTTTGAAGACTTCATTCGGTGAAGGACACAAAAGGCATTTGTGAAAGTTATTTCATCGATTTCGTAGGTTTTCCTTAATTTATTCAATTCTCAGGGTTGTACTTTTAGATGGCAGTACTATGCGGCAAAACGACTTCCCGTAGAAGATCATCGTCTTCTTGCCATGTGCAAAGGTATTTGGAGTCGACTTAGATTTCTGCATAAACAGCAGAAACGTAAGAAATATGGTCAATAGACTCAATACGTGAACAAAACCTTGCCTAGTCAATGACTGGTCACCGGATGAAAAATATTCCAGGTTTTTCTTAATTTGTTCTTGGAGATTTAGGCTAATTAGCCTAATCCTAGATAACATATTAAATTCAGAAAAAAAACTAATGTGTAGGCATTTTAATTTCTCAAGCCACATGCTAAAATGAACTGGTTTCAGGTTGAGAAATTAAAATGCATGCACGCTATAGTTTTTGGCTCATTTGGCATAAGTGCCAAAGAGCCTATAGAATCATGAATTGTATGTCGTCGTCATCGTCGTTGGCATTGTCATTGTTGTCAGGTGTCATCTGTGCACAGCTACCCTGCACACTATTCATCATAGAGACTTCATATCTAACACACATATGCACCTATGTCCCATCTCAAAGCCCAGCAAAAATTATGTTGCTGTGACCATTATTCTCAAATTGGCAACCTTATTTGTTTTTGTCTTTGAGCCTTACTCCTGGACATACAGTTAATGATACAAACTTCATATTTGGCAGTCTAATGCATCTACATACCCTCTTTATTTCTGGCAGCCATATTTGTGTTTTTCACAAATCACAATGTTGAGATTTGATCTTGGATACTTTATTTTTGTCCATGGGATATTTTGACCTATGTTGTCTTAGTTTTTTGATAATGCCAGATGAGCTCAGGTCCATCTGGACCTATTTTTCTTACCCCAATTTGTTATCTAGAATTAGGCTAATTCCCTATCAGAAATTAAGAAAAACCTTGACTATGTACCGGATTAAATAGCTCAAGTCAATACAGACATATAAAAATAACGGATGTCCCAACTTGATGAACAATTATCATCAGTAAAACAAAACCATTGGTAGTAGGATTTGAGTACATGTACCAAATTTACGATGCAAAAACTTGTAGTTGGAAAATTGTATATAATCCAGATGCGTCAAAGTTTATGGGTCCGAAGCAAATAATTCTGTGAAACGCGTAGAGTTTTGAGCCAGATAAATAAAGAAATAAAAAGCACCCCCAACAATGTTTGGTATCCTATTTAAACGAATTCTGTGACACGATTCTGTACATGTTATAAAAGTGAATAAAACATTGTTTTCTATGAAATAACTTTTTATTGATGCTGCTTACACGAAATACACAAAATACAATTGAAGATAGAATAGACAGAAAAGAAATGGGAAAATTAAATCCCGAGAAACAACTTAGGCCATGTACCAGAATTTATATATTTTTTTAATAATGTCAATGAAGGATACATGTATTTCTTCGAATTTTCTACGTAAATCTACTAAAACATAAGAAAGAAAACCTAATTTACTTTTGTAATTAATACATTTGTACAATGGTTGAAACTAAACCAACTAAATTGTGTGTTATGTAGTAGGAAAACCTCCGCAAATTTCTTTAGGCTCCAAAAACCGAACTAAGGTATCTGACTAGGGACTTTAAACTGCTGCAAAATAGTGAACACAGAAACCGATATGACCAGATTGTTAAAAATATTGTACTACGGTGTAATTTTTACAATGATGAACATTTGTACAATGGTTAGCGATTTCTCTTGAAATTGATTAAAACTGGGTTTCGAAGCGTATTCTGTTACAAATTACAATACAGCAGCCACACTTAAATCTCTCCCTCGAAGTAACGTCAAACATTCTGTTTCTGTCAAAATTGGAACTCCCTTTCATTGTAAACCTTTACATATTATTACCGTCCTAATCAGTATTTTGTACACAATGGCAGTGTATTCGCACAAGATAATTAACAAATTTGTCACTCCGACACAACTTTCAAATATCTTGCGGCAAAACCGAAGCCAGTTTTAGCCAACTTCACTGGAATAATAAAGTATATTTAAACAGCAACAACATGCCAATATTGTACACAGTACAAAAAGGTGTATATGTAAGCATACAAACGATAAAATTTTTAACTTCCAAACACCAAACAATTTAATGGGAATGTATATATTACTCAAATAGTTTAAGCAATTCGTACCTTTACATTTAGACATGGGTGAATCGGAGTATACTACATAATTATAATTGTTACTATTTTTCGAAAAGGTGAAGCTATAATGATTACATTCAGTACTTTTTGCTCAACTTAGAATAATGCATCTGTAGGTATTTAACTGTCTAAAAGAAACTTTCTAATTGCCGAAACGTCTCGACATTAAGCGTTGAATTTTAGGTGAAAAAATAGGGAAAAGTACAGTCATTGTTTTCGCCAAATGTACAAGACACATTCTGTGCTGTTGCCAGAAAGTTATCAATGCCCGTTCTGTGCACATTTTATTGTCATAAACTGAAAGTTTTTAAACGTTCAATAAACTTGAACTTTCTTTCACAAGCTTGCCTTTTGCAAACTTTTTTTTACCAGAATGCAAATTGATTTCCCATAGCTATAATCCTGGGGTTCCGATACTTCCTAATACAAACGAAAAAATAAAAGAAGTTTAACAAACTTTACATTTAAACTTCCGAATTGCATTGGTTTAATAAGCTTATGTAAAGGTTTATGTGGTAATGTAATCACTAAACATATAAAATGTACTTTTACAAAATTTAATGTACATGTAATTCCACGCAATCTTTATATATACAATTTAAGATTTAAATCTTTTACACTTACACACTAATAACTCACAGTTAGGAATGAAAGAATTATAGATTGTTATTTTAGACAGGTTATAGCTGCAGATGTAAACAAGCCTATTTCTTTTTCACCATTTAGCTTTTAACATCTATATTTTAGTATTCTGTACGGGACAATCTAATACCACTCACAATGGTAATAATTGGGATTCTGTATTGGCTTTCCCAACAAATAGCAAATCAATCGAGAAAAAAGTATATCGAATATACACAAATCATGGCAGTTATATTTCTACTGCACAGTAGGTAATTCACACATTCAGTTAAATTTGAGGTATGGTGTGTGATCTTATGAAGAATATTTTTGAAATTAGAATTATTCAGCTCTATGTACATCGTTTCACGACACATCAGTTTCATACCATAACAGTTATTCCATCGAAGTTTCCATACAGTGGACAAACGCCAATCTTGCATAAACATTTATAAGCATTTGTGCCATTTTACATTCTAGGAGTTTTGTAGACATATGAAACGTTTTTTTTTGTTTTTTTGTTGTTTTTTTTTTGTCCAAACTCCAAACTTTGCCAAAATGCTTGTACTACAATTTGGCCAGTACAGGTTCATGTTTCATAAGATCTAAAAATCCCTATCTATAATTTGTTTTTAACATTTTCACTAGTTAAAGCTTACTGACTACAAGAATATATGTTACGAGTAGCACATGATATCCGCAAATACAAACGACGTTCGGAAAATTTAGCTTTATGAAAATGTACTTGACAAGCTTGCAATTATTATACCAAGCTGTTTTATATAACCGAGTTATCTCATAGCGGAAAATTTTATGCCATTTAGCGGCTTCAATGGTATATATTTACAAGTAACTGAAAATCTAAGAAACTTTTCATTTCAACAATTTGACAGAACAAATAAGTACCCCTATTTGGTATAAAATATGGCAAGTTAGCTGATATTAAAGTGTGATAATATAATACTTGATAGCAAGTGGTTACATTACAAAATAACAAATCCATACAAATCAGGATTTTGTCTTATCAACGAAGCGCTTCGTCATGTTTAATTTAAACTTAATTCCAAAATAAATAAGACTGTAAATGCACAGTTCAACTGTTGCCAAGGTCAGAAAGAAAACGTCTGAAATTAAATTATACTTTAACTGAAAAAAAAATATACAAGTAGAGTGTACATAGAATATGCACAACTTAACAAAATCCCAGCGAAGAGTACCTTCCTTATTTATATACATTTTAATCTTTACACCACATTCAAGCCTACGTTGGGTTTTTACAAGAACATATAAATATAAGCAAAGCTAAAGGTATACAATGAAGGTAATGATTTTTGTCACGTGTGCCTTCACTACATCCAACTTCTTGTACGATCTTTGTATGTAAACGACAATTTAGAATTTAACATCGTACATCATTTGATGTTAAATCTGACACATTAATCGTGATATAAATCTAATTTAAAAAAATTTAAGTTTGGTAATCTTCTTGGTGACCAAACAAGTTATTTCGTTTAAGTTTGCGAACCTTTAAAATTAAGCGGTGTACCAAAACTTTGACTAGAAATACACTTAACTATTCATGTTTTTGTATCTAGACTAGCTTTAATACCTTTTGAGTGGATAGGATCCTCCAATGCTATTTCCCCCATGATAACCGAAATGAGACACCATTTGGTCTGTTTTTGTACGACTGCCTAGATAATTTTCTTGATTCTAGGTGTGGAACTGACCGTTTAGTGGTGTGCTGACAGTACGACGTCAATTTAAGAAAAAAAAATGCGCACCACTAAATAGTCCAGTTGCATGTTACATAGGATTTTTCTATCTCAGTTTCACCTCATTTATTCTGCTTTTATGTGCAACCCATTCACAACCCAAGGCGTACATTTAAACTGCTGTTACTTCAATATATTAACAAGTCTACAGGATGTGATGCAACCAATTTTTTTACCATAAATTTAAACTGTAATTTTTTTCCAAAGTTCTTGGTTAGGTTTTACCCATAAACTTCAACACAAAAAGTCGCGATTGTGATTCACTAGATAAACAATTACTGAAAAACAAAAAAATGTCACATCCGATGCTATAATTGGCAATAAAGTTGGTTGTCCCAATCTGTTTTAATCCTTTCGGATGTAGATCACATGTTGTTGATGTTTGGTTGGATTCATAATAGAGCCGCCAACAGGAGCGACGCGATGAACATCAGAACAGATGCTACCGGACAGTGAGCCTGACCACTGACGTTTGCAGCTGCAAAGAAAAGAAGAAAAACTGAATTATTTGTCCATAAGAAATGATTGTTTACAATTTATCTTTACTTAAATTAACAACTTTATGTTTTCAATAAAAACTGCAGGTTTACATAATTTTAATTTATTAATAGGAATTACACTTGACTGCAAGCGATTCTCTTTTTTCTTCTTCAATTTTTATGTTAATTTTATGCTAGTCCAGTCAACGGAAACACCACTCCCAAACACCAAATCGATCAACTGTGCCTTACTATGATGACGATACGTACAGGAATGCTCTCAATGCTACAGGACGGAGACATTGATAAATTCTGTGAATTACATTCGTAAATTACTATAAAACTAGTATGAATTGTGCTTCGATGGGGTTTTTTTTTGAGTCACAAATCCATTCGTATCAAATTGGGATAAGGTTCTAGGGATGACAGCACTCCAGTTTCAAGGTCAAATTTTTCTTCCGAGCTAAAATTTAGCTGTATATCAGTGCAAAGCAAAAACCAAGAGATGTTGAAAATCTTGCAAGTCTTCGTTTAGTCAGAATGCATAATTTTACATTGCAGGTTTTAGTTGCTGGGGACAACTAAAGTGCACTCTGTCTTAAAATTACTGATCAGGCAGTGGCGGATCCAGGATTTTTTGAAATGGAAGGCACACCAACTTAACTTTTCCACTCAACTTGTACAACTATGGTCAAAATTCTCATAAAAGTTGTTGGAGAATAGGATTGTCGAGGGAGGTGGGAGGGAGGGTGGGAAAGTACCCATGCTCCCTTGAATCCACCGATGCAAGCATGTAATTCTTAAATCGTTGCAACGGCATAAACGCGACAAACGTAAACAAACAATCTAAAGTAAACAGTTACAATTATAGCAATTATACCCATCACCAATGTTGTCCAAACCCCAAAGCTATGCACACACAAATAGTCTTATTATCGTAATAGGAAGTGCACCTATGAAGAAGCTTGAATTTTATAAGCGCATAAAGTCACTAAAAAGGCCTATGCCTGAATCTTACCGTTCGGGTCTGCAGTAAAAATATACATTCACGTTATTAATTGTCAAAGAGAAAGGTAAACGAAAGAAACATTTACAAAACGACAAACTCAACGGGATCTTCCTTGAAACCTATTTATACCTGCATTAATCATGCAATTTTTACCTGGCAATTTTTAACCTGGCATTAATTTAGAATATAACTCATGACACAGAAATGATCTTACTTTTGACTGGATACATTAATGAAAATAACAAAAATTCAGAGTTAAGTATAAACATCCATTTACGCCATGTTAACAATGATTAAGAATGATAGGGTTATTTTAACTGCAGTTAATGAATTAATTCTACAGAATAAATCAGCTAAAATCCTTTTTGGATTCTAATCGTTGATTAAATAAATAAATAAATAAATATCAAAAAGTGCAGCACAGCACCATTAAGAAAACACTCGCCAAAAAAAAATCTGTTCATTGACAAAACTTCAGTGAAAGTGAAACCTCACCTGGTGATAATGTCACTTCATGGATTACTTTGCCTAATTTATTCTCTGCTTCAAAGAAGTAGGTCGTGAAGTGCTGGTCGTACACCCGGTCAATCCTCAGGACCATCACACTTTCGTAGTCATCCTGTGTTGGAACGTAATAGTTTCAGTTTCTACGTTGAATGATACGTTATTGTGAAACTGATAAATCATCATTTTCGTTTTGAAAGAAACTGGTAAAAAGCTCCAAAACTGCTTTTAAACAATAACACTCGAACATTCAGTGTGCGCACTCTATATTGTCTAAGGGTGAAATAAGACATGAGCGGTGTATAATCTTAGACGTGTTTATTGAGTGCTGTAACATGTATACATGTGCATGGTTGTGTGTCCCCGGCAGCACTGGCTGCTTACTGGCTGGGTTGACCTTTATACTACTGTGGTTACCAATGCTATGGGTAAACAGAATGGATCAGTGCTTGGCCCTTAAGTTTGATGGAAGATTTCGCTTGGTTATTAGGCAGGAAAGAGGGCAGGTTCTTACACTAACAAAAGTCACCTCTCGACATACACAAAATACATTACACATTTTCAAAGTACCCTGCAGTGGTTTTACTAAATATTAGCATAACCTAACTATGTATTAGGTTTTGACCCGAACGAAAAGCAAAATATATTATAACTGGTTCATACCACGGGCTCTACAACAGATTTGTAATGTCCATCTGACTGTCCACTTTCCAAGGTTGTGTTGTCGTTTCCAGATAACCAGTAAACGCGGAGACTATCGATCGGTGGGTCGGCTCTCACTGGACAGCGGATCTGGAAATTTTTCTGGTTGAGTGCCACGGTCATTTCATGTTTGCAGTCGAATTTGGGTTTGTCTGCAAATACAAATGAACTTCGTAAATTCAGTTATCCAACTTGATACAAAACTGTGGTGTTGTACTTCGGAAGTGACATTTGTCATTATCAATGGATACTCCTATTTCCAAACGATTTTATTACATTTGATATACAGGTGATCCTGCTTAGCTCTAACCCTCAAGGGAAGCTAAAACAATTCAAACTAAGCAGAAGTTCAACATTTGTTTCACGATAGTTAGTTAACCTATTGATGTGACTTTAAAATGGTTCGAGCTAAGCAGAAGTTCGAATTATCCGTGTTCCAGCTAAGGGGGATAACCTGTACTTTAACCCAAATTACAAGCCACGTACATTCGTTCAGTTTCACAAATATCTCAATGGATTTCGCCTCCAATCCTGATTCTGGGACGGTAGCAATACATTTCAGTCGTTTGCTGCTGTATTTGTACATGATGGCAAAGCTTTCGTTCTTCAGTGTGACATCATAAGAGAGCGTTTTCAGTTTGCTTGCGCCGTTCGTCCTCTGTAGTTTACTGTTTTGTTTGAACAGGTGGGTTATGTCCGTGTCGCCAATCATCATCTGTAACAGAGTATTTTATTGACTCACATAATTTTCTCGATTAAGGAAAGAGCATGACCTGAGACACTTCCGCTGCAAGACCCGTAAAGCACTCAGATCATCATCTCACGCATTAACATTTACTTAATTTGTGTAGTGCACCAATATGTTTACAGTGGATTTTAATTGATTAATGTCATTTTAAATACCTTGACATTAGGCTTGGGATAACTTCCATTTACGTGACAGAAGAATCTGCGTTTGTCGTCCTCATTGAACGTCACATTCTGTCCGTTTGTGTACGAAGCTGCATGAGTTCCGTCTGTGTCAAACGATGTCATAGCCATGCTCGTCACTGGTCCTGCAAAAGCATATTAATTATCGAGTGTACATTACCATTGTAAAAAAAATCTTCAGTTTAAATCCAAACGAACTACATGCATGCATTTGGTCGATAGCATGACATTCGACCTACCATTTTCAAATGTTTCAAGGAAGACGATGTTATACCAATTATAAAGATGATTGCTTTTCTTGTTGAAAAAGCACTAGAAATGTTTCACCGAAATTTGACCGAGTGAGACATGTAGCACATTGCTCAAGTTACAAAACTGAAATCATGCATGAAAAATTCACATTGCAAGAGTGCAAATTAAGTTCTTACCAAAAACAGTTAAGTTTTTGAATGCCCCGACATTCTGTGAGGCTATGATGCAGCCAATCTCTCCGGAGTCTTCGGGCTGCACATCTGTTACGAGAAAAAAAGTCAGGCGGGTTGACCAAGTGGAATACTCGCTAAAATAATGTCCGCTACTTTACCGTTGGTACGCGTCTTCACTACATTCTGACCATACAAGTGAGGACGGAACATTTCCACATTATAAGCTTGTGAACCAAACGTTTGAAAATTTTTGTTACAAAAATAACACTTTTGTAAGTTTATTTTGACAATAGGCACATTTATATCCCAAATTACAGTAGCACCTGTTTTAAACGGAACCCCAATATGTTTCAACGCTAATGCCCTAAAAAGCAGGTATGTCGCCCAAGACAGGAGCCGCTGAAGACATGTTCTACGATGCAAGAGGAATATAAAACAATCTCTCTTTGTGGGTTAAAATCTCCTACCTGTGATGTGCAGTTTGAAAGTAACCCTCTTGGCCGAGTTTGGGTCGGGCATGTCGATGTCTGCCTTGTACCTTCCCGTCTCCTTGAATGGGTTTTCCAGGTAGGCGTTGGCCGCTATGGCCGTCTCTTCTCCGTCAATTCGCTTCACCCATCGAACCATGAACTCTTTATCTGTTTCGTTATGATCAATAAAAATGTTCACAATACACTTTGGTATAGCATTCCTACATGGTTTCTGTGAATCTCTTTCATTAACACTTCTCAAGATAACTCCCTTTTGTTAAAAAAACTTTACAGTTACAATATATTTTGGCTTGCTGATCTGTTAAAATTTTGACATACCAGGCAGCGCTTCCTGACTTGTATCAAAGGGACTTTTCCCACATTTGCATTGTCTTATAAACGCGACATACCTTTTTCATTTTTCACGTGGCATTTTGCATCCACTTCTTTCCCCTTTGGAGAGGTTTCTCTGGAAAATTCTATTCGTATGGAAAACTGGCTTCTTGCGCCTGCAAAAACAAAGATTATATTGCTTGAATTAATGAATGAAGAAATCTCTTTGCTCATTATTATATTCCTTTGTAGGTTCTGTGAGTACAAAACGCAGAACATCTAAACTGGTTAGAGAATTCACAACATTTGTTTCAAATATAGAAGTGCGTCATTATATAAACAATGAGTCGTAAACAGAACCAGTATGCTTTTAATTAATCGTATACATTTTATCAGTCACATTTGTAAATGTATGTTCTCTAACAACAAGAATGCAATATAAATATTTGGTCTTTATCGAATTGTGTACAATGTTCATACCGCAGTCGATATATACAACTGTGCAAAATTAGCGGCGAATAAAGGGTGAATTAACTTTTATAATGTACATTAATTTTATGAATGTACAATGTTCTCTAATGACCAGGTTGCAATACATGCCGGATGTCTGGTCTCTGTAATGCAGATATTTTTACAATACCATCATTCATGGCTTACATTGTGCTTTCCCACTCCCAAGGCCACTTCCGCTCAAAGCCCCCAGCCCCCAGAAAAGTACATCATTTTGAAATATACACATGTACATGTCCTGTTTCTTGGCAACCTTGAATTTAATTCATACATTAGCAAACATTGATCTTACAAATTGGGGTCTTTCTACATGTCATATACAAGATTATGCTAAATTAACGGATTCTCAAATATTGTTTCAATGCATGTTGTCTGTTTCAGAAAACATACCAAGACCAGTTTAGATGCTATTAGACACTTAGTATCTACATCACTACTGGTGACGCTGCAAATTATTAAATATGGTTGGAACTTTGTGCAATACCGTTAACATCAATGGTACAATTTCATGTATCATACAGCATGGGTCATCGTACACTTCTATATATCTGACGTGCAGAAAATTCGGTGCCTTGTTAGTATACAGCTGTACATCTATATTGAGAATGGTGTGGCTGTGTAAGATCAAGATCTGCATAAATTTGACTATTGCTACGTACCTTCACTATGATAATCTTAATATACAAATGAAAATGGAACATTTCCATATTAAAAGCATGTAAACCAAACGTGTAAATTATTTGTAATGTCACATACAAAGAAAGTAATACAAAAAACACAGAACAAAGCACAGACTTTTCGGTATATAAAATGACGGCAATGCTTTGGATTTCATTTTGTGATGGTCATCGCATGAAAGAAGGCAGGTAAATCTGAACGACATGTTTGACACCGATTTTTATTAAATTCACATATTCAACCATACACATAAAACTCTCACAGAATAAAACAAATGAAAATATTTCCTTTCACATGAAACATGATAACCTTTTGTATACATCTACTGTTTAACAACAGTGGTTTTATTACAAATACATTGTACATGACGACGTTCATTAGTTACTGTTCCAAATGAATTAGAATTAAAAATTACTTTTCATTAATATGAACAATTTCCCTGTCAGAGTATAGGTATAAAAGTTGCCATGCCCTCCCAACCAAAACTAAGCACTGTATGCATTGTTTTCAATATCTCACACTACATGGAAATATTTACTTGTTCAGTTACTATTGCAACTTTGTAAGTCGCAAACTAGGAACGTTTACCCTTAATCAATCCTTGCATATCATAATAATTCAAATTTAACAGCGGATAGAAATATATGAAAAAATAGAATTGATAACAAAATTAACAAGATTTGCAACGTGCACGCATTACTACAAAAATGTTTGAACATGATTTTAGCTGCTTGATATTGAAACCATATTTGCTAAAATGTTTCCTTTTGCTAGCAAAAAGCTAATTACCCTTCTAAATATAGATAAACGTAAAAGCCATGATTTTCTATGACCTATTTACAAATACATGTTAATTATACACAATTACACTCTTATGAAAAAATGACACAGGATCACAATGACAATTTCGCCCCATTTACACAGATTCAAAGGGGAAGTTTTGTAGATTTTTTGCAAGAGCATAAAAACATTGCTGTGTAGTAACCCCCAAAATGGTGTAAATGTGACACTACAAGGCTCACTACAATGTGAAAAATGTACTATATGAAATGAGATTACAATAAACAGACCTCTAATTGAGATCATTTGAGATTTTTTATTATAAATTATGCCTGTAACATGTATATAATAATATCAGACCACTTGATAGCATATTCTAATAATCTGACTAAGCATTTAGAGTTATGTACACTATTCGTGGGACTTCAATTGACATAATAGCAAATGTGTGGGACAAATAAATTTGCCGTCCATGCTGACCAATGATGAAAATTTTGTAATAGTTTGTAACATTAATATCATAATTTGTATTTCTTTCGAGTTAACCCTGCAGCCTCCTGGAAACGTTCAGTCTGATGTTCCGTCAATATTTTAAAACCTATTCAAGACTTCGCTATTATTTTTCACTTGACTACGTGTCGTTTTTGATTATCTACCATGTTTGTGCTGCTAAAACCTTTGGACTTCAGATCTATTCTTGTGGAGGTAGAACATAGCCACTTATTTCTGAAGTTGCACTCAAAAGACATTAAATAAGTGGTATTCCGCCATGCGAAAGGTGGAAATAAAATATCCCTGATTTAAAATAGAATCCCATAATAGGCAGGATTTAGCTTGGGAGATTTAAGGCTCATTCTCGCCCGATTTGGAGAAAGATATACACAATTAGCTGAACTATTATACATAAACAGGTGCTAATTTAATGTCATGATAAAGGAATGAATATAATTTACGTGTAAAACTTCTCACTAGACTGACTGCTTCATGTAATTATTGCCCTGTAACTTGTGCTGTATTGGTGAAAATGTGTTGTGGTGCAATATCTTTGGCCCATCTGGTCACTGTCCTCATTCAATATCGAGTTTCTCACATAAATTTTGACTTAGTGACGCTGCTACGTAGTTTTCAATGATGCTGTTACCAAGTTGGTATTAGATGATTTTAATGTTGCTGGTGTATTGGAAATAATGACACTGTTGTAATGAACCGTCTTATACATAATGGTCCTGAAGTTTCATTTATAATTTTTCTTTAAGTTTGATCTACACTGTGGGGACTAACTGACGTATATTTGGGCAGTGTTCATTTGGTTACGGGTCTATCACAGGTTCCAGAGAGTTGCTAGGAGAGGCAGCACCAAGCTTACAAACAGCACATTGGAGAGTGCAGAACTTCCTCCAACGACTACCTCCACAGTGGGATCTACAAAGAAACAATCTTCAGTAAGATATATTTGAATTTAAGAAAGAATATAATTGCAGATAATGAGGGATCCAGGAGGTGGAAGCATCCGTTACCAGTAGTTACAATAGCCTTAACTACATGTATCATCTTTCTTTTTTTATTCTGCCATAAAAACATTCCGCTTTGGAATAAAAAGTTAAATTAACACCCTCCTTAGAAACAGGGTCCTGGATACTTCACTGCGGCTTCCCATACAAACCAATCTAGTTTCACACGCTTTGTTACCTTTCATTACATCAATCTCGAGTTCCGTTGATCCCATGGTGTTCTCAGCGATGAACCAGTGGCGACGGAAGTGTTGCTCGTGAACCCTGCCTACGATCAGCTGCATGACGATAGCCCCATCGGAATCCTGAAAAAAGACATGGTAAAAGATAATGGCATTCGTCTTGTAACAAAATAAATCGATTCGGTTTTCTTAGGGTACAGTAGAATCTGTCTTGAGCGGTATCTGTCTCGGGTGACATTTTGCTCTTTAGGGTAGTTTTCCCTGACATGAATACTTAATATTCATGTTTATTTTATCTCTCTTGAACGGCATTGCTGCCTTTTATGACAGCAATGGTCATCCAAAACTGTTACTCACAATGATCGTACGCCCGTGGTAGGCACCCGTATCATCGCCGTCTTCTATTTCAATCTTGTAAATATCATCCTCTATATCCCCTTGGTAGGTGTACCTGTTTAATGAAAACGCGAGTTTTACTAAATAACACTTTGTAACATGGCTAGTTGTGCCAATTTTAATGGGGCACCCCCTCCTATACGGGAAAGGTGCAAGTGTTAAATTCCACACACATATCAAAACAATGAGAAATATATTTACCAGCGAAATTTAGTTGCCGGTGGTATGGCATGCACTTTGCAACTGATCGTTCCATCTTTCTGATACATGTACAGCATTTGGGTGGCATTGCACTCAAGAACTGGTTTCACTGGAATCAAACAATATCATTGTATCAGTATTCAAATTAACAGAGCTATAGCTTCAAATGTTCTGTTAATTCAAAGTGGACAGGTCTAATAATTCAAATATGGATTTAACAGCTGTGTCTGATACATATGCTTCTGCTGAGGGAAATATAAATTCAAATACACGTCACACGAATTTAATAAGTGATAAAATACTTACTTCCTTTCATTTTAAGTTTGAACGCCTTGTGCAGTTCAGGTTTGATGTTCATATGATGAGTGTGAGCAGCACATTTTAGGTTCTGGTTTCCATAGTTCATAACGTGCAGGTTGTCTATCTCCAGCACGGTGTCATATTGATGCTGAGAAAATAAATACATGAAATGATTTTTTTCATTTCATTTTTTCATCAGTTAAAGCAACAAACACTAAAACATGCATCTGGCTCTTCTAAATGCACGGAGAACAATTGAGATTTTACGTTAAAATCTGGCGAAATTGTCAAATACTTTGCATTACGGTTACGGTACAAATAAATAAATATATTAATAAATAGAGTACACTTACCGTGACTAGAGCTAATCGGTACTCTTCCGACGTCGACATGTCATATCTTTTAGGCGACTGTATCACAAGACCTTCATTTGCGGTTATTTTTCTGTCTCCCACCTGGATTCGGGCCATTGGTTCTGGATTGCTTCCATTCACTATGCACTTGATTTTTGCTGTTTCATGTTCCTGAAATGTGCAAATTTGTAATATTTTCGTAAGTATGGTTCCGTTCTTCCAAATAGAAACTGAAAAGAACAAGATATAAAATGTGGTGTCCTTAAATTTGGGAGTCAGTCAACATGGCTGCAAATGTGGAAGTGCATGTCACACATGCCATATTTGGTGTAAACTTCTAATGCGGAATTGACACAGGCACACTGCCGGACAACAATAAGCGTGATCGTAATTTCCATTTTAGGCCAAATGCGCTGAAAAGGGGCTGTAGTTAATGTGTTGTAAACACATAGACAAATTTTATCATTTCCACTTTCAAAACTTTAGCCCTCGAGCTTGCAAGAAACTCACTTGAAAAACATGCCAACTTGTATGCAGCTACAACATTTTGCCCTGGGTTAAAACTTTATTCTTTTTAAGAATATCTAGTTCGACGACGTTTTTACGTATTTACCTGGAAGGTGAACGAGTCTCCGTCCTTGATCTCGTGCTCCTCGCCCGTTGTCCCATTGTAGAAATACAAGCGCAGTTCTGTTGGAGGTGCTAAAAATACACAGTGTAAACACATAGTTAATTCCCTACGTTTTCAAGCGATCAGTATTTTCCGCAAATAAACAACTATACAAAATAAAAGTTCACAATACTGTAACTTAAAATACGGAACTATCTTATTCCTAAGAGAAAAATTTACGTGTTGTATTTTGTACAAAACTAATGTAAGCGTTCATACTTCGAACAAGAATAGTATCCTGAACATCCATAACATCTGGGATCGAACACTGGAAAATGCCACCATCTTTAACCTCTGCATCTGTAAAAAGTGAATAATAAAGTGAAATTTTACAAAAAAGTGAATCGTTTTGAAAACCCTAGGTTTTAGAGAAAGAAAAGTAGTTTTATTCATTTCATTCAAAACTAGGCACAGATAGGTATATGTGCAATTATCACAACATTTACAACATTGTTGTTGTTGTTGTTGTTGATGTTGCATGTCTATTGAGTAATGACCTACCCTTGACGGTTAGCCTGAATGTAGTTCTCTTGGTCTTTTCATCGTCCGATTGGAGTTTTACAGAATATCTACTTGATAGATCTTCGTACGTGGGCTCTAGATACAAGTTGGTTGTCACCCCGGCCGTTAGCATATATTCACCCTCTCTTGCGCCCGGGATTCGCTGAAATTTGAGAGATAATTACCCCGTTACATGACTGTGTAGACCAATGAATAGGCACACGCAAGACTTATGTGAAGACACTTTTATCATAGTGCCGCCAATATCAATACAGTAGAACCTGTCTTGGGCGACATCCTGCCTTTTACGACACATTTTCCTTGATATGTCAGCTGTTAAAACTAGTTTAAATGACCCCGTCTTGGGCGGCACCCTGCCTTTTACGACACTTTTGGGAGGGAAAACTCCAGTGTCGTTCAAGACAGGTTCTACTGTATGGCAAGCCTGAGGAATCCTCTTATTTTGTGTACATTTCGAAACAAACGAATTCGAGCTGTGCTGTAGATGCAAATAAAACACAGGTGTAAATTCCTATGGTTTCAAAATTTACAAAAAATTTTCACTCTGTCGGATTATGAGAGCCACTGTCGTGCTAATGATAATTCTAAGTTGTAACAGGAGACATGGTACCCAATTGCTGTCCAACTGGGACAGCAAGAGAGACATGGGATATCCTATGTAAGAAAATGCTACAGGAAGCAAATTGATAACTAACCTTGTTAATTCGAACAAAGTAATTTCCCAGATTTGTAGCGGTGCAATCGACAGTGAAAGTCTCTCCTTTATTAATGCCTTTCTTCGAAATATTTATTTCAATAGTTGCCTTTTCCTCAGCAGTGATGGCTTAAAGAAATTTTAAAGAAAACAGTTTTAATTATAAATGGTAAAATGATTCAGCTATAATTTTTCGTAACTCGTTACTCATAATAGCAACATGAATAATCATCATAACTGCAAAGCAGTTAAAACGTAAACCCCCATGCAACCACAAAGTATACCAAAGTTATATCTGAATATTAACGCTTCAATTTTCAGTAATGCAAAACACCCAGTACACCAGAAATGTATCAAACTTAATATGTACAATATTTGTTGTTGTTTTTCTTAAATAAAATAAGACACATTAGATTTTCCACCAGTTTATTAACATTACAACAGTCATGATTCAAATCAGTCTTCACATATGTATATACTAAGGTGAAAATAAAATCAAAAGTTGTGCGCATTTGTGTGTAATCAGTCTCATAGAACGTGCTTCTCATTTAATCCCATAGAATAACTTTATGGCATTTAGTACATAAATTTGTTATTTTCAAATATTTCAATTATTTTCAATTATTTCTATTATTTTAAAAAAGATTTGGAATATAAATGTTTTCTGACAATGATAATAATTTCAGATCGCATGTCATAGTGATTTCTTATCTATTTTCTATTGTAATTTTTTCTCTCTAACAATCACAGATTGAGTGTCAATAAACTGTTCTTTTCTTTTCGTTTATTTCCGTTTTAATATTGGAGAGAAGCGTGACTATCATTTTAGTTCTTCATTTAGCGTACAGGCCATTCTTATCTGCAGGTGCGATAATTTGGAAGCTGCGACAACATTGAAACTTAGCGGGACTGAATTGGTGCCATTTTCACAAGAAACGTGCAACAAGCCAGACATGACGAAACAGTAAAACTAAAACAGTGTACTCGTTTTCTGATTACAGTACTGATCACATCAAACATGAAGAATTGAGTGGTGCTACATGACTGTTCTACAGACAATGACACAATATGGCAGGCATGCCCCCAAAAAGCTTCTTCTTGGGTACAACCTACAAACAAAAGAGAAAAATAAAGGTCAAATTAACACGAACATTTTTCTAATCAACGACAAACATAAATTGAAGGAGAGAATAAAAAGGGATAAAAATAAATAAACAAAACTAAATGAGTCAAGGGCCATGTCAGATATGTACTACCATAACTGGCATACAGACTCGCATGTGTACACATATTCAATTATAAAGCAATTATAGAGCAATTACAAAACTGGGCAAATAAAATAATGATAAACTAAATATTTGGAAATCAAATGAGAATAAAAAAAAATTATACGACCGCAATGTAATTGCAAAGCAATAAACGAAATAATGTTTGTTTTATGGCCAATAACTTCCAGAAATATGTTTAGCATGTGAGAAAAGTGATAATCGAAAAGAATTTTCATTCTACCAGTCTAAATCAAAATTTAGCATTTACAGTTAACAACTTGGGGATTAAGAATCGGGCATTACCTTATTGAAATACATACACATATGTCACTGATTGAAATTATCAAATTTGTATGAAAAGTCTTATCGAAGTACCAAATTAGTACAACTACACATTAGTAGGTAATTGTCCCAACTACAAGAATTATATTGAGATTTTTTTTGGTACTGGGAGAAATAATCTGAAGGCTGGAAATTCTAAAATCATGAAAATGTATCCGAAGTTACTTAGGATTAAATACCCAATTGGATAACGAAGCCATTAACTGTGTAACCGAGACGCCCGTAAAGGTAACTCCTGTGAGGTACCAATGTACGGAAACGTGGAAAATATATGGCAATTATTCTGCTGGTAATGGACTTCGTTTTTCACGTATCTTTCACCATCAACCATCACCACCACCATATCTACGGTAAAAACACAAGCTGCTCCGTGCATTCTTGCATGCTTTTCATGCACCACCATATAAAGCATGTAGACTAATCTTTCAAACATGCCACAAACAAAGGCCCCAAGATCACGCATGCATTTTCTTGATGTGAAATAAAGTCACTATTGGAGAAGTGCATCTAAAATAACAGAATAAAAATAAATAAACAACTGATTTGTAAAGCCGATTGGGTAGTTTTGCATTGTTAGTTAGCCCAAAGCATTTTTGTTTGGTAAGTTCAGTTTTATTAGAATGAACTAGGAAAAGTTCTTACCTTAATTGAGGATGAGTCTTCGTATGTTATGCTGACTGTTCTTTAAAAATTCTTCGGCAGTTGAGGAATTGCACTTAATAGCCGCACACAAAAGTGTTCAAAACAAAGTAAAAACAGCATGAAAATACCCGTAAAAGCTGGTTTGACCACCAAAAAGAAACAAAGTGTACACAAATAAACCTTATTGTGTCAAATGGAATATATTCAGGTAACTTAAAACAACTGTGGCTGTTACCGCAAACACATGTTTTTCGTGAAATAAAAAAAATTGTAAATCAAGACATATCTTAACAACGATTTTAATAAAAACTATCTAGTGCTGGGTAACTATAACCTACATATATGTAATCTCTCAAATTAATTCAGTAGTCCCATACATTTGATACGCGCGTAGCAGAAGGCAGAAATGCATCAAATTTGTCTCAGACTTTTACGGAGAGAAAAATGAGACCCCATGTGGGAAGCAGTGATAAGAGACCGGGGCTGATGTCTGCTGGAGGAAATTGATCATGGAAGGCCACATATTTACATAAATTCCACTGTCACTGGGTCTTTTTTGTCTATCAAATTTATGATATGGGTAAAGGAAAACCACACAAGACATGCTTTTTCTGGATGTAGCCCATTTCCATGGGAAAAGAGGCTGGAAATTTAAAAAGAGCACTTCGGTAATGTATGAGTTTCTATTCAGGAGTGGCTTGAAAATTCAGAAATGTGTCCAATTGTAAACGGTACCCCAGATACTCATTATGTGTGCAGTCTGTAATTATCTTTAAATTAAAACCATGCATAAGTAACTTTATGGTGCAATCACACTATTCTCTTTGCATTTAATTTTTATATGGAACTTTTATAGCATTTTAAAAACAGAAGATGCACTCGAGATGATGATGAAGAATTGAACTATCAACTTTTCGATGTTTTCGCAAAAATCTGATTACAAATTAAATCTCCAGTGGAAAATATCTCTGAAATATCTTAAATCTGGTAGCTAAATTATTTCGGTGACCACTAATATAAATCACACATGGTCTGCAAGTCCATTACTGGATTATTCAATTGGTAACCTTGGTTTCACTTCAGAACTGTGGGCACAAATAAAGACGAAACGTTTAAATTGACATCCGCATTGACGAGGTATGTGGTGAAGCGATTCACGTTGGTGTAATTGTTTTACAGTCAATATGAATCGGAAATGGGCAACGGATCCATTGTTTGAGGTTAATTAATAGTTTTCTCCTAATTATGAGCGGCACTAAAATATATACTAATTATCCTGGGGAGCCAATTATCTGGCTATTAAGTTATCTACTGCAGTTTACCTCAGCAGGACAAATGAGAACTGACTTGAACATTTTGGGTAACTGGAGCTAAAATACAGTTGGAAACCAAATAAAAAGGGAAACGAAGTCTATTCATGACCAAAAAACCTTGCTAGTAATCATTACATGGTAAATCAAAAGGTTATGGTTATTTTATGTGTTCCAAACCATTCATCGGGGACCATTACATCTTGTTTTAGTACCAATATGTGCCTTGCATAATGCATCAATGCATCAGGTCCCTACCCTTTGGAATATTAATATTCTAGTGGAACCTTATTCACAAATCAGATTAAAGGTTATTCCATGTGTAACACAATACGAATGAAAATGAATCCAAAGGTTACCAGCATGTTAGAAAACGCACATTTTCCTTTGAAAATTTTAAACCAAATACAGTAAAGTCTGCGTGAAGTGAAAGGTCAAAATTGCAAGGAAATTCTTTCACTTGAGAGGATCTTTCTCTTAAGACAGACCAAATGCAATACATTTCAATACAACAAGTGCAGAGAATTCCTTTCGTAAAAGACAAACTTTTGCTTCACAGGCTTTCCTTTCAAACAGTCTTTACTGTAGAGGGCACGAAAGTGACCGTGTAAAAAGCTTTTATTACAATTTTACGAGGACTAAATCCACCAAACACCTGGTGCCTGGATTACAGAAATCCGTGCATTATTCAATAAGGCACATACGCACTGGTAATTACAGTGGCCAATTACTTCCAACGAGCAACCGTCCATGTAGATGTATTCATTTTCTGCAGGAACGAAACTTTATGGTGACAATAGAATCAACAGTCGGCTATTTCTGTTGTAAACAACAATATACTGTCACGGTTATTTTAAAAGTTTAAACGTTTCTAGACTTTACAAAAATTAATATAATTAACATCTCAAAGTGGCGGTAATTTCAAGTAATTATAAATGGCGAACACAAGATAACATCACAAAAGAATTCAATGATACCATGCTACGTATTTCGCGCGGACAACAAGCGGGATGAAAAAATTCTCGTGCAACTGCATGGACGTGTGTACTGAATGAGGACGCGAATTTTTTGTGACACATATTAATTGGAAATACTGTTATTTTGTACAAAATTATTCGATGATTCCACTACAGATACACTCGTAATGCATTGACTAATGGGAGACAAACAGCTCACACCAGAGATGATTATCTTTAAATAATCATGAAATGTTGGCGGCTGAAATTTGGTTAATTACATATTGTAATGAACTCTGCAGTGGAAAGCCTGTGTTGTAATATTTCTAATGATATATGAGGACCAAATTCAATTGCTTTCTGCCCACTTTAAAAAGATACAAAGGCTCGTTACCAGCCAAAGCCTATCCGCTTGCTGACAGTTTCAAGAATGTATCTGAACATAAAGCGTAAGCTATCCAAACACTTTAAAAATTAATCAAGAATACTTCCGCATCACATTAACCGCCACTTACCATAACTTATAAATCTAAAATATCATCCCCCATGCTCAAATTCACGAAAGGTAAATGGGGTAATGGGTAATTGAAGGGGAACAAAAGGGTGGCAACAGGGAAGTGTGATGAATATGAGTGACGGGATTAGGGAAAAAGTCTAACAAGGGCAGGTGGTTCCGATAGTGCATCGCAAAACATTTGTATCAGTGACAAAATGCCCATTCATTTTACTTGCTAACGGAGTAAATTTTCTTCGACAATAATCAAACTTACCATCAATCTCGAAGGCTTATCCACAACGGACAACGCATAATCGCCTTTCTTTTATGCAGAATAATTAGTTTCTATACTTTCTACACAGCAACATTTTGTGTATTTGTGAAACATAAGATGGACCTTTGTTGCAAAATGATATATAAATGCAGCAGGAACATAAGTCATGCATACATTGCGTACACTGTAGTATAATTATATAAATGTACAAGAATATACACATACAATTACAACAACGTTTGGTCTCGGAGTTCAATTCGTCCATAAAAGTATAAAGAGACAGAAATTAGGAATTCGACACCAAAATTAAATAGGTCACAATTTGACAGCACACGTCACATTTAGCAAAAGGCTACCAATTAAAAAATTCAAAAGAGATAAGGCGTCTGTTGTAACCGCGCTGTTATGTAACATTATCAATCCAATTTAATTTAAACCGCGCATTTACAAACTTTCATACTGCACATCAAGCAAAAACGTTCATTCAAATTCTAATCACACTTGATGTCTCTTTTTGAAAGTTTAACCATTCACCGAAAAAAGTACCATCTGGTTAAGTTTATCTTGCTGGGTAAATAATCTATGTAAAGACCAGAACTAAAGGCCTCTTGTGCATTCAATTAGCCGTGTAATGTGAACAATTTGAAGTAATTAATTTCTCGATTCATTTCATTCAGTAACCAGCTTAGGCTGATCAATACATTTTAATATACCCTTTTGTTGGCAAATCCCTTGGTTAGAAATATGTAAATACTCACAACAAACACCAGTGCACTCGATAGAATCGAAGAATGCTTACCACCCGTGAAAATCCCTTTCAATTTTCAAAGATTCATCAATTAATTATTATGAATGTGGGAACCTCGAGCACATGTGTTCAAAATATTATATAACCTATTGAAATGCAACACTTCATGCTCTCGATAGATGTGCTACGCTGCATTGTTGGGGGTATTTTCCCTTTGTCCATTTTCGGCCAAACAAAGGAGGTCGCGGGGACAGATGTCTGGCCCTCCCAAAGGGGAAGAGCGGTTCCCTAGTATCTCTCCGTAGCACCCTCGGGGAATTGTGCCCCAGAAAATTACAAAGAATAACTAACAATTACAGGTTCATAACATGCTTGTTAAAGGGGCTGGGGTGTGATTAGCGGTATTCATGTAACTGTGCCATTCAGTTTGATGCAAGTGAAATCGTACACAAATTACCGTTTTGAATGAACCTTCTCATTTGTAATTAACTGTATCGTTTAACTTTATCCAAGGAGCAGTTTCCTTAATTTCCACGCAATGGACACACTTGGAGTCTCTCTTGTCTATGATATTGTCAGGGGCTAATTTAGTATCAATCACAAAGAAGTTTCAGCGCGATTTTTTACCCGTGTAAGATGACAAGTAAACGTACATTTTTGAGCGTTTTTTCTCAGCTAAGAAACTCTTTGTTTACAAAATCGTGCTATCAATCTCCCTCAATTACCTGACCGCATTTCCAGAAATGTACACCAGATTATGATAAGGCATAAATCACAAAGAACACAAATTAATAATACATATTTACTGTTCCAAAATAGGCAATAACTTATGATTTTTGTCTCATATATTTTGCAAACATCAATAAACGTAACTTATGTCAATACACAAGAATACGTTTGCTATTATTCATTACTGACTGAAATGGTTCCATTCATGTTTTCAATGGTAGATTCAACAAATTCGTCTTCATGTAATAGGCCTGGTTAGGTGAGTCAAAACAAATCATGACTAATTGTTTAAGAAACCTCCAATATTTAGAACAGAACATTTGTACAAGTAAATATGGACACGGAAAATACTTAACGACAGACAACTTTACGTAAGCTGCAGTAGGATTAATAACTTGAGATGTAAGTAGCTCAAGCTGTTCATCAATATTGAGATTAATCCTGTAAGGATGTAAGTCCAAGGTTCAACAAAAACGTTTACCTCCTGGACGACTGCACAATCCAGCTTTCGTTTCCAGGTAACGCGACGTGTTTAATCACAACGTGATTCATTAATTCAAATAACTTTCAAATCCCGCCGTCTCTTTATATATGATTACGCTAAAAGCCAAATAATGCATCACTAACAAGCTCCTACATGAAACGTAGGTCCGTGCGACCTTGTATCAATTACCTGACTCATAAAATGTGTTATTCGGTTCAATACTGCGGCCAACTTTTACTGACGGGATACAGGGTACGAAGGTTAAAAGTCTGGCTTTAAAGCTCGGCGGTGACAAAGTCATTTCTCACCCGTGGTCCAAAACAAGGGTACCAGTAACCCAACAAAATGGTCCAATAGAGTTGAGACTTTGATGACTGCAACCAGAAAGTCGTTAAAAAAGAGTCTAGAGAGAAGCCATGTTTCTTATAGTTGGAACACTATTTAGACTATTGAACTATAATACGAACTGTGGATGAACCAAAATTTTGGTAATTGTGAAATTTTATATAGAAGAGAGGATTTAAATCATCAATGCTTACAGTAATCCATCAAACTGTACTGGCGTTTCCAGAATGCGTAATTCAACAAGGTTCAAATGCGCAATCAGTTTGCGAAATTTATGTAAAAAGCTTCATTCGATGAAAGCCAAATCCAATAAAGTTGTAGACAGCAATATTTTTAAAATTAGATAAAATTTTGACCAAATTTGCATAAAATATAATTTGAACTTCGATGGATAAATAATAAAATAAGCCTAGCTGCACAATACTGTTGTGTTATGAGATTTTAACATTTCACCATTCACTGGTTTTATGATCTAGCAGCAATATTCATGAGACTTCCAGCACTCCATGAAAAATTGACAGGAATGCTTAATGCGGCATGTGAAACTCTAAGCTAATTGATTACTTCTTCATTAGTGCAATATGAACAGTGTCATTTATTAATGACAAACTACATACCGACCGCGTAGTTACATATCTTCATTTGAAATTCTGGAGGCCCATGGCGAGAAAATCATGTAATGCCAATTGCTAGGAGGAAACCATGGCTTGCCATTATGCAATTATCTGAGAGAGAATGTCCATTTAACCTACAGCTATAGTCAGACAATAGTGTAATATTTGCTTTAGATTAGTTAATGACATTATCTACACATTAATCAAAGGAACAGTGACTGGGCTGTCCGCTGGTATAACTGATGTACTTTACACATAGTAAATATTTACTCCGTAATGCAATAACATATTTATTACCTCAGCCAATGTTGTTTACGCCAGGCATACAATGCAAAAGGATTTTGGAATCATCTGCGAAATGATATACTGGAAACTCAAGTAGTTAAAATTATACACATTCACTTGCTGTTAACTTCCAACATTGTCAAAGAAATCGTTGATTAATGCATTTAGTCGTGTACTAACACGTTTTGTACTGTAGAAATGAAAAATGCAATATTCTAAGAAAGATAAGGATAATCGTAATAACGCCTTCTTTGGTCCTTACAGCCTCTGGCAACATGTATAGTATCAAGAACTAAAAGTTTCATGAAAAGATAATTTTATCTGAAGGCCCGTAAGGTTACAAGATCCGATTTTGCTCAATAACATAACCTCCTAACTAGTAGTTACCATGTTTGCCTTGAGCAGAGGCTTAGTAACGTTGCATTATTCATGACCTTATATGTCACCGTTGATACTATAAATAAACGTACAGTTGATAGGAGTGCATCATCTTCGTCGACAATTGAAAGACTAAATGGTTGCATACATGCAAATTAACGTTAAATTCTGTCTAAATCTCCAAATAATATCTGCTATGAAATGCAGCTCGGTGGGTGATTACATGTCTTAAAAAGGAACTACATGTATGTGAACTGGATGGTGCCAGTGATTTCCATTTTTAAATGCTTGTGTTTTTGATGCCTTGGTTTGAGTAAACTAAGAGCAAATGAAATCAGAATGCAATCCATCACATATTTTTATTTTTATTGATAGTGTTTTCAAAAGGTGGGGGCAACTTTTCTAAAAGTAACTAATTCCCAGAAAGGTTATTGTTTATTGTAACCTAAATTCAGACATAACAGTCTGTACTTCAAACACAGCAATACCTGAAGACTCTGCATTGACTTCAGGGGGAAACAGTTAGGTCTTACAGTTTTCTCCTGGATGGAATATAAAAAGTACTGATTCTGGTTTCTAGCTATAAACTCCGTACATTCTTTTGTCTGGAGTGATTTGTGCAAAGGGGGAAGGTGTCAGTTAAAGAGCGGAATCTTTAGTGAGAAGGCTGTGATCCCAGGCTTTTCATTGCGAGCTTTCATACGGCTGTTTACAGCGTCCAGTGATTGACCCATCAACCTAATTGACCACAAGCACTCAGGGTTAGGTGATGTTTCCTCCGGGTCGACCCTCCCACTTTCCTTCAGGAATAACTGGTTGCTAAGGTAACGATCCCTATCCATAAATCTAGAATTAAAAGCTCATGACAGTTCCCTCTAAATGTGTTCATGGAAGGCAATTTCGAATGATTGGTTAACGGTAGCCAAACCGTTAATAAATTTCATGCCAACTTTTACAATTGGTTACAAACCTGAACAATCGGACTTCACAGTCACAGCTAGCTTTGCTCAGTTTTCTCCGATTTATGTTATCGCCAACAGATATGTTGTAGGGAGGAACGTTCTCAATATTGATGATATTTTGTACTTGCTAATTTGCATCTCAAGAACAAATCATCCAGTATAATAGACATGTACTAATTCACAGCCGAACAATTTGCATTCAAATCTGGAATCCTGATCCCGATGCAGCTGAGACAAGTCAGGCATAAGTCCTTCACTAATGCTCAAGGGTTACCCCAGACATCGTATTTTGCAAAATATGCAGCTGCATGATTCCATTAAAAATAATGCTCATGACACAGTTTTAATATTTTCTGTTTTCATGTCTTAAGTCTTTTACACTGGTCATGTTGGAACAAAGTGTTTGCTACTTTACATAGGCAGATTAGTAAGTGCAGCTGTCTGGACTAAAAGCATATCTAAAAGCCATTGCCTCGCAGATAAATACCGTTCTCTAGCAAATGAAATTTTACATATTCATTGAAAGGAAGACAAAATCATTTTTATGAATAGCTAAAAATAACATCGCGTCCCCAGATACATATATTATTTTGCCACATCCCCCAAAGATGTAACAACTTACAATGCACAGAAAATGCACGGTTGATACAGGATTAATTCCAGATACATTATTTCACAGAGGGTACAATGTCCTATGGAAACATGTGCTCTTTGGAATACACAACAGCTTCGGCAGTAGCTGGTATAATTTACCTGATTAGGAATGTCACTGTTATTTAGACCCGGTGTCACAAGGAAGGACCGTTCCAGTTCATCACGCTAACTTATTGTTAGCTAGGATAAAAACAAACATGGAGTTGCTCTGGCGGAAGACTTAGACTAGAAACGTTGGCCGAGATAAAACATTGCAATCTGCTGCTCTCAAACTGCCCGATGGCTTTGAAAACCTCTTCTGAAAACAAAAACATCAACGATGGTTCGCGATATTTGCAGATCCAGCAGGACACCTTGTCGGGTCGCAGCTTTTTGCAATATCTTTACTATTAAAATGGGACTCGAGACCTAAGATCTTAGGCCCATGTTCTATATATGTGGCAGATACTTGGAGTTGTCTGGCTGCCATCCAATGCAAGAGTATGTGTGCACAAGTGTGATAAAACTGGATGCCACATGAACTTGAACTTGACCAACCCCTGTGACCTACTTATTGTGACCTGCTTTCGTAACAAGGTCACGACGACCTACTTCATGCGCGCCAGCGGACATCCTGACTTAGTTATAGTTTAATCATGGAACAAATTCCTGGTGACTGTTGTCTTAAGGCGAAATAATAAGACACGAGCGGTATTGCCTTAGACTGTTTTATTGAGTGCTGAACATATTTACATGTGCGTGGTTGTGTCTCCCGCAGCACTAGCTGCTTACTGGCTGGGTTGACCTTTATACTACCATGGTTACCAAGGCTACTGATAAACAGAATGGATCGATCGTAGGCCCTTAGTTTGATGGAAGACTTCATTTGGTTATTTGGCGGGAAAGAGGGCAGGTTGTTACACTAACAAGAGTCACCTCTAGACAACTGTAAGGGGCCAAGACAAGAGTATAAAGACAAGAGTATAAACCAAATTGTTTTTGTTTTTTTAAATGATTAGTAGTGGGTTTTTTTCTGTTTATTTTCATGTTCAGGAGCATTAATATACTTGTTGACAATTTATTGTAGTGTACAGAGCACACAATATGAACATCGGTGTTCTTTTTTGCATTATTGTTGTAAAAGTGATGATAGCAGTCTAACCTAGCGTTCTTCAGGACACGCGAGACATACATTATCTTCCTTTCAAAATCGTTTCTGTTGAAATGTTGCCACATGTTTATCGTAATTAAGTCTTTTACAAGTTATCATACACAAATCACGAGTTTTGACTTAAATAAATCACGTTCTCTTTTGTCAAGAACATTTTACATTGTAATATTTCAGCAGTTGAAGTGCAACACTTGGTGTTTTAATTGCAATACATTTTTGTAAATTGGATAATGATAGATCTTAACTTATTTAAAGATGAAAGAATAGGTATAGTCAAACAATTTGAAACTGCTCGGTCATTTGAACATTAGGCACTGAAGAGATC
>JBCAUI010279968.1:0-15802 GCA_038406195.1 Haplosyllis anthogorgicola
TCAGCCTTTTTCCTGAATTTCCAAGTTTGCCCCCCCCCTAACCAAATCCTAGATCCGCTACTGATTATGACATCATAGACTATGTCATAATAATAATCTATGTTATAGGTGACATCTATAGCAATGGTTGTGAAGGTAGCATTTACGCTCCGTGTAACCCTTTAATTCACAAATTTTATAAGACTACATAAGTGTTTTGTCTCAACTCAAATGTCACTGGTATGTCTGAATGTAATTGTGTAAACAAAATGCAGAATAACTCGTTCTTAGGGAAATAGATATCCAATCAGAGTCAATACAACCAAAACTTAATTCTGCATGCCGATAGATTTACCATCTGGTGAATAAAATTGATTTGTGATAGCATACATGATAGTTCGATGCTACCGCAGTTAATTTCACTACCGCTGGTTTGGTGAGAAACCTGAGCGATAATAGGTATTTTCCCATAGTGCACCGCTTTGCCACGTAAGTTGCCATCTTGGAAGCAAACAAACATTTTGCAGTGAAATTATCGCTGCATACTCACTTATTTCATCATGGGTGGCTCTCAAAGTTCACCAATTCCAGGAGGAGGTACAGAAGGATACCATGTACTGAGGGTAAGTTAAGTCGAGCTGCAGAAGTTGGAGAATTTAACTTGAAAACAAACCGGTAAAATTGAGGTGCCAACTCACCACTGTCTGTAGGTTGACACATGTGTTCGGTTAGCATTGAAGGGTCGTGTGAACAATTCTGCCAAAATGTACTACGTGTTTGTATTGAGATTTAGACGCTGTGGAGAAAACATTTCCCGTCAGTGATAGATTCTAGAAATGAAACTTTAAAAACGATAGGCTAGATCTACACGTTGGAAACATGTTTTGAATCCTGCAAGGTGTGACCAAGTTTAGACGCATCTTGTGCAAAACGTTTTGACTTAAGAGAGTACTAGATCGATTGTTTTCTAAATAATTCAACTTTAAATACAAAACAAATAGAAAATGCAAAGGCTAAATTGGGGTTGGTCTACAAACAAAATAGAGATCATGAAGAAATTGCCCAAGTTTATCACAATGAAAACAGAATATGTTAGGCCTATCAATTCGCCTCAAATAATAAACCTGAACCAAGAAAACTTTTGTGAGTCAACTAGGTAATGCTGATTTTTCTGCATAGCTTGTTAATTGCGGTAATTCCACTGACTGTTCTGCAGTCAGCACATTAGACTTGGACTGATCTTTAATTTTATTTTTGTTGCAGGTACAGGAGGGTTCACCTGGACACAAAGCAGGACTCGAGGCCTTCTTTGACTTTATTGTGGCAATTGGCAACACTCGACTGGTAAGTCTCAAAGGATGTAAAAAATTATCGTTTGTGGGAACCACATAATTGCTTCAAATAGAGATGCATTAGAATTTTCACTTGTTCAGGCTGAAAATGTCCGAACAATCAAGTTGAGATCTGATGCCCATTTATTGAATTCGGAGATATGATGTGGTGGGGGGTATTGATAGATCATGTATTGCATTTATTCAGCCATTAAAAGACGCATAAGCAAAGACTTGAATCAGGCCTCAACCTTAACATCCATCTTTCCGCCAAAACGACAAAAATTTCAAAATGATGGACTATTTTCAAAAGTGTCCGTCAAAAAGACGGGCAAAAATTATGAATTTTCTATTTAAAACTTTACTGTGTGACTGACGTAAATGAGTAATTGACGGTCAACAATGAAATTTTGTCCGTCAATTTAGCAGACACAAAATTTTGTTACGGTCGAGGTCTGATTGAATTGTAAAAATTGTAGTGCACACACTTCTAATGCATCAAGGGCCTCTATTTAACGCAAAATCAATAAAATGCAGACAAATAAAACTGAAGCAACAGCTGTGTTTGACACTTACTGTTAATAATTGTAGAATCAGGATAATGAGACACTGAAGGACTTGCTGAAGGCGAACGTGGAGAAGCCGGTGAAGATGCTGGTTTACAGCAGCAAGACACAGAAGGTTCGGGAGGTGGAGTTGATGCCGAGTCACAACTGGGGCGGACAGGGCCTGCTCGGAGTCAGCATCAGGTTAGACGTTTTCCATTTGGTTTCTGTGATGAAAAGAAAGGTCCTACCACTTGTTAGCAAATTTCCTCCATGTAGAGACATTAATACACAATCCTTTAAGTTGTTAGCGGTGAACCCACATATTGGTCGTAAATGCCATGTGGCCGCTCAAAGCAGTGGCTTGTTAAAGCTGGTTCTACTGTATATGTAAGAATCTAGAAATGTATTTCCTATAGTTTGCTAGTTGTTGGACAGCCATATGTTGGTGAACAGAAAAAAATAGAATCTGTTTAGAGTATAACGTCAGTGCATTATTCTGTTTGTAGATTCTGCTCGTTTGAAGGCGCTAACGAGAATGTGTGGCACGTGCTGGACGTACAACCGAACAGTCCCGCCTCTCTCGCAGGGCTCCGGTCCGACAGCGACTACATCATCGGTGCAGACTCCATACTACATGAGGTAAGTATTGTGTTACCATGGTGACGGTTATTTAGAGTTGGGGAAATTGGTATAATTTGCGGTATTACATCGTAACTAAAGCCTCTTGTCGTTTTTAATCATTAAATGTCAAAGCTGCCATCAGAGCCTAAATCTAAACCATCAAGGAGAACAATAAGACCAACAGGAAATAACGAGTACAGTAGAACCTGCTTTAACAAGCCACTGCTTTGCGTGGCCACATGGCATTCACGGTCAATATGTGGGGGGGGTTCTCACATATAACTCATTAAAATCATCACTGCTTTGTGAGGCCACCTGTCATTTAGGGCCAATTTAGGTTGTCAGTAAGGGTGGCCCCTCAAAGCAGGTTCTACTGTAGCAGGAGAAATGTGACAGTTCTTGGCAATTAGAGTCGGGTCTCAAACTTCCCAACATTTTTCGCATGGACAAATTTTTTTGGTTTTGTTTTCAATTCGGAGTATTTACATTTGCAGTTGTACATACATGTGTATTATACCCCAGCAAGTATTTTCATAAACGCAAAATGTTTCCACTTCGGTTATCTTGCTCTTCCAGTTCGTGTTTCCTTAAGATTACAAGGCCAGTGTTTTTTGTCTTTGGTCAGAGTGATTAACGCATTTTCCGTTGTCTATCCTATTTTTATACTGTGATCTTTTTATTAGCTATGTGGGTAGAAAATTACTTGCACACCCAAAGAATAGGAAGACCCTCTCCATGTTCACAAAATGCTGGGTTGTAACACAAATACAAATGAAAATCTGATACATGTCTGATTCAGCACCCATGAGCACAATGCCTTATGCCTTCCTTTGGGTGACCACCATGGTTCGGGAAGTAAAATGGTCATCAATAGGGTGATGGTATTTATTTTTCTGTATGATTTAATTAGCCGTGTCTTAAATCCGATGATAGTGCAAAGGAATGCCCGTCCAGAAGAAGTCCCACTGTGCACTAGTCCCAGTTTAAGTGCATGCAACAGTTGCCACCAAAAAAATTAAACGAAGAAGTTCCATCAGATTTTAATAAACCATATAGTTCACGTTTACATGCAGTCTGAGGACCTGTTCACGCTGATAGAGTCGCATGAGGGTAAGCCGCTCAAGCTGTACGTGTACAACACGGAGGCGGACTCCTGCCGAGAGGTGACGATCACACCGAACGGGGCGTGGGGCGGCGACGGCAGGTACGTCTGTGTTACTTAGGCATTTTTAATTTAATTGAAATTGGGATTTAAAAAAAATAGATAAAAATTCAAATGGCATGTGAAGCAATGTTGTGCATGGCGAAATACGGTCATGTTGATAAGAAAAATTGTAAATTTAGTTAGCATTTATTTCACATGCCATTTGATGGCCGCACTTTGAAAATCCTGGCAATGCAGTGTAGTCCAAATGATTAAAGAAACCTTAGGCACGCCTTGATGTAAACAAAATTTTGTGTCGACATAAATGACGAACAAAATTCCAATGCCATCCGTCAAATCGCTCTGTGCAGGTTTAACTAGATGATTCATAAATTGTGTGTCCGTCTCTTTGACGGAAGGAAACTTTTTGAAAAGTGCCCGTCATTTTGAAATTTTGCCTGTTCTGGCAGAAAGATGGCTGTTAAGGTTGAGGCCTGCCCAGGCCGGACTTTTCTTACTTGTTGGATTACGTTTTCCTGCTACTCTCAAAAATCAGGAACTTAAAAAAAAAAAAATCAGAGGCCACATAGTAGATTCTGTTGCCTGGACGACTACAGTTTGAATAAATTAGTGTTGCGCAAACCTAAACTTTATCATTGATTTATTTTTTCAGTCTGGGCTGTGGTATTGGATACGGATATTTGCACAGAATCCCCACGGCGCTGAGAGACGATGTTGACCATGCACAGGAGGCGACACCACAGGCTGCACCTCCACCCGCGAAAACAGTGCCACCTAGTGGTGGCGACGGCTTCTCAGAGGTTTGTACCGCATTGTGTTGTTCGTCTCATTGGAATGTTTTATCAGTTAACAAAGTTCATGGTAAGGGTTGGGGTAAATTTACTGCTTTGGGTAGGTGACGGTAATGTCCAGAGATAGAAATCTTCTGGTTTTAGCCCGAATTGCGGTTTTTGGTTGCTGAAAAGACACTTTTCCGGTTTTTCATCTGCTGTTAAACAATGTAACAATGCATGGCAGCGATCAGTTCGTAGTTGCTGAAAATTAACCCAAATTTCTGTCACTTAATATTTATGATATGTTAAAAAATTCAGTTGTTGTCCAGTATTTATGTTGTGTGTGACCCTCAAAAAAATTACAAAAGTACTCCAAAAGTTTAGGGCTTATGCACAAATAGCCCTCGGGTTTTAAAAAAGTTGGGGAAACACTCAGTTTAGTATGTGCATCATTGAATCCTGTCTCATTTTTGGTAGGACAATCAAAGACTTGGCGAACCAAAGGTACAAGTTCATACATGTATGCTTAGCACTATTTCGCTTTCAAACGATTTTCACATGCGACTATAAAGAAATATTTATTTGAAGATCCATAAGTCGTAATCACACTGGAAAACTTAATAATTTAGAACTACTAAACAGTCAGGGAAAATTTGGGAATTTCATGATTCGATTGGTATGTTTATAAAAATGGCAAAATAATTGAGAATTTAAAAGAAATCCCAGAAGGCAGCACCAGTAAAATACTAACGCACCAGCTGCCTCAAAATATGATGTAAGAGTATAAATTTAAGTATAGTAAGTAAAGTATGATGCTTTTTATTCATGCCTGCTAAACCATAGGAAGTAAGCACAATTGAGTTAGTCAATACTGAAGTGGAATTCAGTTGCGGAAAAAATGGCGAGATGGTTCACAATGGAGACAAGGATGGGGATGAAAATCAGCCCAGTGAAGAAATTCCAACTGATGACATTGAGGTGTCAAAGAGACAAGTATCAATTGATGTTGGCAAGAAGCTAAACACAATTCCAGAGGACAAAAATGAGCAATTGAGCGATGGAAATTTAGACTGTGAGGAAAAGGTGAATGAAAGCGCTATGCATGAAGATAAAGGAATAATGGTAGAAAGTACTGATGGAGAAGAAAGGGATGAGAGCAGAGAATTAAAAAGTGAAAACTTAGATGAGGAAGACAAGGAATTGAATACTGATCATTTAAACTATAACGATAATCAGGTGGATGAACAAAGCATCGTAATTGAGCATGAAGGGTGTGCAAATACAGAACAACCGAACGAAGATTTGAGTGTTGAAAAGCAAGATGGAGAAGAGACTGAATGTGGAGAGCAAAAATCGGAAGAAGAAAATAAGTCAAGTTTTGCAAACCCTGAATTAGAAGATGGAAAACTGTTTGAGGAGCTAAAACTGAGTGATGACAACCCAGAACAAGAAACTACATTAGATGATAAAGAAATAGCAGAAAACGTTGATTTAACCAAAGAAGATGGAAGTTCATCAAATGAACCTGAATTTACTGCTGGAAACTCCGAGGAAGATTGTGAACTGAAAGAGGAAAGTCCCACGTCTGAAGAAAAGAAATCAAGTGATGGAAATTCTAAATTGACTGATGAAAATCCATCGAAAGAACTTCAGTTCAACACTGGAGATGAAGATGATCCAAAATGGAACAATGGGAACTCATTAGCGTGTTCAGACTTGGATGATGACCATTCAGAAGTATATGACTTGGATCAGAAAGAATCTGTGTTGAACTGTGAAAAGTCATCTAATTTCGAATTAAAGGAAAATGTTTCTGAAGAACCTGATGAGAATACTGAAGAAGACCCAACTTTGACAGATGAAAACTTGTCCAACTGGCCAGAATGGAGTTTTGAAAATCCTGTGGAAGACCTGGATTTGAATCATGAAGACAAAGGAAATACAATTGAATTTGGTGATGAAAACCAGTACGACCAGTTTGAACTGAACAAGAAAGAACCTGAAGAGCCATCTGAGGACGAACTAAGGGATACATCTGTACCTGGAGAAGAAGATGAATCGAGGAACAGAAATCTAGCTGAAGATTTAAAATTAAACAAAGAAGATACATGTGACAAGATAAATGAAACTGAAAATACAGCAGAAGAAAAACCCGAAGTGCTCAATGAAAAGTCATCTGTAGAATCAGATTTAAACAGTGAAGACCCATCCGAATGACCCGAACTGGATGATGAAATCACCGCCGAAGAACCTGTGTTGCACGTCAAAAACCAACCACCAAATGATCATGAAAACAACAGTGAAATAAACAAAACGGAGACGTCAAGTACTGTGAGTAAAACACCGACGTGGAGTGTACAAATCACCCTCCAGTTGTTTAGAGTCCATGGATTTTAAAGTTGTTGATAAATCCTTCACAGAACCATTAATTTGTTGGTAATAACGTACTTCTTTGAATTTATGATGGATAAAAAATTGTAACCTCCGGCAGAGTGCAATTTGCATTACATTGGTGACCATATGTTTTATGCAAACATGGAGTAGTTTTACATGTTATGAATCTGGTCTCTTGTGCATGTGCGTTATTACGGGCAAATACGGTATTCGTTGTTTTCGTATCAAATCACTAACACACACATGTACACCAACATTACCTCAAGGAAACCAAATTGCACCGTAGTCAGTACCAACATATTTTTGTAATGTGTAGTGTATCTTCAAACAGCTTACTTTATTGCGAACCTAAGAATTGTTACTTTTGCTGTATTTTGACAAAAGCAAATATATATATAACATCATGTAATCACATTCAGTTAAGCCACGTGCACATAATCTCTCAAGTAGTCAACAAGAAAACCTTAGTGAAGGCAGCAATTGCCACTGTGTGAAATTTCTTTATATTAGTTACTTTCATTTTCACCTGACACCAAAATACCGACCTTTTTATCACTAACACTTTTTTGCATCTATCGTATCTAATGAATAATGAAGATGTAACAGAATACCGTATTGTCCGTAAATAACGTGCCGGCACAAGAGACTCAATTCTAGGAAGACATACTGTAAAAATAGGTCCAGATGGACCTGAGCTCATTTGGCATTTTCAAAACACTTAGACAATTTAGGTTACAATATCACAAGGATACAAAGTGTCCAGGATCAAATCTCTGATGTGATCAATGAAAAAGGCACAGATATGGCTACCAAGCTAGAAATATAAGTGGCATCAATATAATGTTTGCAGAAAATAAAGAGGGTATGTAGATGCATATGACTGCAAAATATAAAGTCTGTACTTTTAACTGTGTGTCAAGGAATAAGGTTCAAAGAAAAGTACAAATATGGCTGCCAATTTGAGAAGAATCGTCACAGCAACATAATTTTTGCTAGGCTTTGAGATGGGACATAGGTGCACATGTGTGTAAGATATGAAGTCTCTATGATCAATAGTTTGCTCAGGGTGACTGTGCACAGACGATGACAACAACAACGCAGGACGATGACGACGATGGACGCTTCATGATTCTATAGGCCCTTTGGAATTTTTGCCAAATGAGCCAAAAATCAAGTCTTGTCTGTTTCTGTGCAACTTTCTGTGCAGATTGATTGTACCCAATTTGATTTTAGATTGTGTCAAGCATAAAAACGAGTATTGAGTCCAATTATAAGTGTCTTTACACACATTTGCGTGTTTGTTCTTGGAAAGTAAAATTCACAGTTCAGTTACGTGCCTTCTTTATCCAGGTTTCACTGGGCAGTCCGGGCTCTAGCGTGACACAGGGAGTGGCGAACATGTCAATCAACCCGGCTATGACGACAGGTACGACACAAGTTACAGTAAAATCTGCACTGGGCATACTAGCCATTGGGCGAACTACTGTTATCCACGTACTATTTCTCAATCACCAAAATGATTTTTTATTTAGTATTTTGTACTCCATTGGAAAATATACTGTCATCCACATGCTTTTTTCCATGAATTATAGTTCGCCCAATGCAGATTCTACTGTAATGACAAACGGGAAATTATATTTTAAGAAAATAGCATGAGAAATTTGCCTCCTTGATTCACATGTGTAACATTCGGCACAGATCAGTTAGTAGTCTGATTCCTAAACAACTCGCGTTGAGATTGAGTTAGGCTTTAGATCAGGGTATCACATAGATAGACTTGAACACTTCAGTTCATAGTTTGACAACAGCATGTTGACTAATAATTTCGCACAAAAATTTGCATGAAAAGTGAAAAAAAATCATAGCTGTAGCGGAATGGTGTGCCTTCTGTGTGCAATACAACCGCCAAAGATGCCATTCTCTTTTGACAATTCCAGATAGTAATCTACACCCATCAGAATCTGCCACAAAGACTACCTGTAACATCTCAATTTTACTGTATTTTTAGCCTCTCCGACTATTCCAGTTATACCACCAGCGGGTTCACCTTCTTCGGCAGCGGGGGATACATCAGGCGTGGCGCCAGGTGCAGCGGGACCTATACCCGCTCTACCCACATCCACCCCGGGCCTTCCTCCTACTACAGGTACACTTCAATATACAGTAGAACACCTCTTGTGCGGCCACAATTCTTTTCTTATGCAATTTGGCTATAAATTAAAAGTGGCCTTACAAAAGGAGTCTTTTGATATAGCCCCTTAATACACTCCTCCCCGGATATATCGATATCCCGCTTATATCGATACAATCTCTTGCAGTCAGTCAAATTAAAATATGTAGATATTTGTTCCGGTTATATCGATATCCCGCTTATATCGATGCCATTTTTCCTCACCAAAAATATCGATGTATCCGGGAACGAGTGTATATGTTTTGAGGCAAATTCAGTACAGAAAAAAAATACACCTGTGTAGCTGCTCAAAAGAAGCTCTACTGTCCAAAAATAACCATCCAAACTTATATAAATTTCCGACAGTATGTGTGTGAAAGAATTTAGGCCTCAAATGATCTAATTACTAAGCCGGGCCTGTCCTCAGTCCACACACAAACCTGTGACGTAGATGATGACGTGACGCAACGTAGCGTAACGTAACATTGGGGTGGGGGTTTCACGCTGGGTTCCCAGCGGGTTTTACTAGTGTTTGTAACGTCTATTGGAAATTGGCACTGGAGCATTAATATTTGACCACAAGAGTAAATGTATGATAAAAGTGTACAGTAAGTTATTCACTCTAGCTGTGCATTGCATTGATCGATGTTGATTACATTTACCTTCCACATTACAGGTATACCAGGAATGGCGCCCATACCGGGATTACCCAATTTACCGCCCATATCTAATATTTCTATACCGGGAATGCCGCCCATCTCGCTGCCTCCTCTCACTGCAGTTCCAGGCATTCCGCCAATCAACTCATGTAAGTCTGAGTGAGATTGAGTTTATAAGAGCTAAGCGCATTTCAACAACCAAAATGGCAAATTACATATCTAGAATGAGGTGTTTACTGAGGTGCAGCAGTAAACGACAAAACGCACTAACATGTACTCTTTACCTAGTGAAATGAACTAGAGCTCGAATTAACTTGTGGGGTCGAAATTTCTCAGGCAACCCAAGATTTAATAAATAAATGACAGTAATAGATGTCATTGATGAATACGTCATCTTTCAAAATAAGTATTTGGTCCGACTGTAAAGTCACCAAAAGTGCAAAGTCTTTTAGACAGTTGATATTATTTAGCTGACGGCAGTTTGACCGTGCCCATCAAATAATATACGGTGTTACTGCTACAGCGCGGGCACGCGAGTTTCTCGCATAAAATTTTGGAAATGTACCCCAGAAATGGATGAAGGGGTCCAAAATGACTCCCAATTTTCTATGTTCAGCATCGTTCAAAAATTCACAGTTTTTGTGAGTACATTGATACTTTTATATTGATTTTAAGCATGTATGTTAATAAACAAATTTCAGAATTTGTTTATTTTAACATTTAAATAGTTCATTATAATTACCCTCATTGCAATGAAAATGTCCTCTAAAATAGGGGATAAAATGACCCTCATTGGCTCATTTGGCATAATTGCCAAAGATCCAATAGAATCATGAATTGTCCGTCGTTGTCATTGTTGTCGTCATTGTTGTCTGTGCACAGCTGCCCTGAGCACACTACTGATCAAAGAGACATCATATCTTACACACATATGCACCTATGTCCTATCTCAAAGCCTAGCAAAAATTATATTGCTATGACCATTATTCTCAAATTGGCAGGCATATTTAGTTTTTTCTTTGAACCTTTCTCCTGGAGATACAGTTCATGAAACAAACTTCATATTTGGCAGCTTTATGCATCTATATGCCCTCTTTATTTCCTGTAAAAATTATATTGATGCCACCTATATTTACAGTTTGGCAGCCATATTTTTTTTGTAGGTCATTTGATCTTAGAAACCTCATTTGTTTCCATGTGATATTGTAACCTTTATTGTCTTAGATTTATGATAATGCCAAATCAGCTCAGGTCCATCTGGACCTATTTTTTTTCAGATAGATTTTGAACTTTTGTTCAAGTTTGTACGGTATTTGTTGAAACCAGCACAAATCATAATAATTTAGATAGGTTAAATTATGTTCGGGTTTTCCAAGGATACGGCTAATGAAGTGAAAAGATAGCAAAATGTATTTCCATAAAGATACAAAAGAATGGAAATTTATAAAACTACTCAAATAAATCTCCACAGAGATGGCGAAGCCCGCACCCGATCAGTGATAGTTTAGTCGTTGAATTAAATTAAGTTGGTCATGACAGTTTTAAACATAAAATCTAAACGCGAACATCTTAAGCGCGTATTTCAGATTGACATGGTTTGTATGCACTAATTGATGCCCTCCTTACTTACACCTTTCTGAACCGAAGTCCTTTTTCGGGGCACATTTCAAATTTGAATTGGCACATGCGTTTAAAAGCCGAGCTGAATTTGTCGCCAGCATGCTTGCTACCTTGTATGGAAAAGACTATAAATAGCCACTTCTGGTCAGTCTATCAACGCGTAGCGTTGATAGACTTCTTTGACCGGTAAGCAAGATTGGCTATGACCTCAAAAATGGAGGATGAGGTGTGTCACCACCCCGCCCCCCCCCCCGCCACCCTTCCCCAGAATGAGGACCAGGTGTGGGATCTGTCCAAACTTGTTCAATTTGGAGGACAGAGCTCCCCTTTCCTTCCAATTTCATATACCTCTGCTTCAGGTGACAGCAAATCTATCTCTTTTTCAATTTGGCTAAATTTCTGAGTTCAATATGTTCAATATGGGATAGAATTCAGTGTTTATTATGGGAAGGCCTTCAAATATGTGCACTTTTAACTCAAATGTGTCACTTTATGTCAAACTCAGTGCACAGTAAAACTTATCTTGGGCGGCCACCCCATTTTTAGAAGGCTAAGTGGTCGCCCATGGGGTAGTGGTCTTCCACGACAAGTCCAAATTATGTAAAATTTAATGTGATGAAGGACGAGGTATTGTGATCGTGGATGGTGGGGTGGTCGTGCAAAATGTGGCTGCCCATGACAAGGTTTACTGTATGTGCAGTTGGCCCACTTTAAATGCAACTCAAAAACTTTCTGAAGAAGTAAAGTTTGAGATGATGTATCACTTGCGATGTTTACCAGCCCTATGCTTCCAGATGAATGATTGTGTGCTGATTATTTGCCGTGAGATAAGCTCCGTCTTTCCGTCACAATCTGCACACCATACATCACAGCTCCGGGGACGATGCTTTATGTCCACGTCTTAATTAATTACTCAACACAGAATACAGTCTCACACAATTCTGTCTGAAGAGATTTACGTTTCCTCAGAAATATTGTCGGAGGCTTTGTGCGATTTGCGTGATTCAGATATTTGTATCTGTAAAAAGGATTTACCGTATTTACCCGAATTGAGGCACCCGGTGCCAAGACCAAATTTTGATGGGGTGATTCTTTGAACAAATAGGAAAACCTAAATCTAATTCTGGCTTAACATAAAATTTATGCAGAAATTGACATGTGTTAAAAGAATATAACATCTTAAGAAGTTAACCATAATGATTATACAACTCTCTTTGCAAGATATTGATAAAGAATTATGATAAATATGGAAAAAGGCAGAAATGGCTCAATTAATTATGTCTCAAAAAAGAGGGAGTGCCTCAATTAAAGAGGGTTCCCCAATTCGGGTAAATACGGTATTGCTTTTTCTCCATGATGGATACAAGACTGGGATTGATATGAACACTTTTCCGTGTAGAACCGGTGAAAGGAAAATCTTGGTAAATTACCTGATTTCAATTCACTAACCTTACAGATTGCATGTACCATCAATCCTGTGAAGAGCTGTATTTTAATCGGCAACATTTCTCTTCTATCTAAAAAAAATTCTAAAATTTCTAAAAAAAATTTTTTCTCTTGAACCTACTACAAACTAACTCCGTACACCTGTACATAGTTTATATTTGAGTCAAATCTCCTTAACAACACTCCTGATGAAGACCTAGAAGTCGAAGCACATAGAGTTTTGAGCCAGAAAAATAAATAAATAAAAACCGCCCCCAACAGTGTTTGGTATCCTATTTAAACAAATTTTCTACTTACAATGATACCATGCATCCAAGTGATCCACTGTTGAAGCCTTGAAAAAAACCAGACAAGGACCTGACCTGACCTGAACAGTTGGCGCATCTTCAAAGAGTACCCCACACCTATTAATATGTGGCCTGTATCCTCTGGATCCTGTTCTAAGGGTGTTAAGCCCCACTCAAAGCCTAGAAGACACAGAAAAAGAAATTAGAAACCAAAGTGAAAAATCTGAACAAAATGGCTACCATAACGACTGATCGCACTTGTAAATCCCGACTACATGGAATTTATTAAACTAAAATATACCATCGATTCCTGCTCAAACTGAGGAATAACTGCATAGATTACACCCAAAAAAGATTGCAACAAGGCAAACTAATGAAAATAGACATGAAACTTCAAAATTCCCAAAATTGCACTCAAAAAAATAGACGAGAATTTTGCAAAACCCCGAACATCACTAGATGGAATGATGCCAAAAGCACACCCACCAGAACCAGAAATGAAGTCAAAAAACAAAATGGCATCCGAAGTTCGAATGAAAATCAACGAAAAAACTGAAAAATCAACTTTAAAGCGTCCACAAGTCTATATAGCTGGAAAAACCACTCCAATAGTTTACTAAACCAAAATGCAACAAATGTGACAAAGAATTCTCCACAAATAGCAGCTTGAATAGACATATTCAGGTTCAACACATGAAGATGGTAATTCCATGTAAATATTGTTTCAAAACTTTCACAAGAACTGACAACTTGACTGAACACATTAGAAGAAGACATGACCCAAAAGCTAGACCAGTAAAAATTAGTCTTGAAGAATACAGATCCAGACCCCACCAAGATCGAAGATCCCTACAAGGTCCTACCAATTAGATCTGTTTATGAAGAACAATTATATCTACGAACAAAGCCTGAGCAGCACCCAGACCCTGTATGAATGGACACTGAAGAAAATTGATTTCACACCATTAGAACCAGATTTAACTGTACCAAGACTCCAACCCAATTATGAAAATATCTGAGCCATACCCACTGAACAGATTCCACACAGTATCAAGCCAACAGATCCTAGATGCACTCGCTCCCCACCAAGGATTAGCCTTCCACCTATACCCAGCCCAGACGATCTAGATATAATGAATGAAGAATTGATAAAACTTTTAGAATCTAAACCCACCTCGAGAGCTACTACACCCACCAGAGAACTCACCCCAGAAACAGACATTTTAGCTCAAGCTATGGATGAAATAAACCAAAGCCTTGACCCAGAAGACTGGCAAATTATTGATGAAATCGGACACACAGACAACCTACAAGAACTTAATTTTGACAAACTGTAGCATGGGGGGGACACCCCCCCAGTTATTCTAAAAAAAATTTTTTGAAACTATTACAAACTAACTCCGTACACCTGTACATAGTTTATATTTGAATCAAATCTCCTTAACAACACTCCTGATGAAGACCTAGAAGTCGAAACGCGTAGAGGATTTTGAGCCAGATAAATAAAGAAACAAAAACCACCCCAACAGTGTCTGGTATCTTATTCAAACGAAGTACCTATAAGATGTTTAGCAAGAGGTCACATTATACTTCGGCTGTATTTAACTTCAAACGTAAACTTGACTTCAGTTACATTATATCCTGTGAATTAATTTAACATTGACCATAATGTGAGTATAAATATGAAAATGCATTGAGGATACAACTGTGACAGGCATATGATTTGAATCTTCACGATAAGAAATAAGACAATTATCACACCAGGTTGTCACATCTGTGGAGAGCAAGGTCACAAACGAAGAGAATGTCCCAAACGTCACGAAATTTGGTCCAAAAATAAAGCGTAAGTTTTCAATAAAGCTCCTTCGTGTTGACTGTTAAATTGTGAAAAACTAATCAGTTGTAAGCAATGTCCATCTGTCTGGGTAATTTGACGTTCTTTTTCACAGATCATATTTGGTCCATTTATATAATTCGATTTGGTAAAGCAGGTCTCTGCCTTTGTTATACAAATAGTCGTATAACATACCATTTGTTTTCTTTTGAATATTAAGAGAGAAAAGAAAGAGACAGGCTGAAGACGGAGGATCGAAAAAGAAACTGAAAAAGATACTGAAGAAAAGAAGAAAGAAAATCCAAAAGAATATTTAACACGGTTTTTGAGTGATTTCTTGCATTGTGTTTGTTTGAAATCGTTAAAATAAAGTCTTGTCGATAAAAAACGTGACTTTCCTTTCTTTAGTAATAGTTTAATGTAATTACAAAATGCAGTTAAATACCAATTATACCTGCACGAATTAATGCTTCACATTCCAGCAAAAAAAGTTAAATCAAGTTAAAAAAGGTTGAACCTGATGCAGTGCAGTTACTGAGAGTTCGCTCGTCAATGGCGGTTTATATTTCATACCAGAAACTGGACTGAGAGTTCACCTCTTGGTGTGAGCTATTTGGTTAAGAAGATACGATCAAGCGTCGTTAAACATCCCTGTGTCGGACTGTACAATCCTGTTTTCCAACGTAAGAGCTGGTACCATTTTTAGCACAGCTGAAAGCCTCCAGCTGTGCTATACCAATCGATATGTAGTTGTTGTAGTTGTAGTTGTTGTTCTTGTAGTTGTAGTTGTTCTTGTAGTTGTAGTTGTGATTGTTGGCATGGGCGTGGTAAACACTTGCAACTACAAGCTTTCAAACCATATAAATCATGTATTCTGACATCACAGTTTCATCAGGCATCTCGAAACACATCAGTTTGATGGGTCACACACCTATGTTTTGTTAAAAAATAAGTGAGAAATTTCACTTTTTCCAT
>JBCAUI010280079.1:0-15802 GCA_038406195.1 Haplosyllis anthogorgicola
ACTATCCTATTGGTTAATTAGAGTTATGTGTTAGCATCATAATTATCTTGGTAGCCATCTTTAATCAGTTCAAACTGTACCTTCTTAGAGACTACACGTATTTGTAACGAGAGTTAATAAATTATCTCTAAAGTCCAGAGACTGTCGTACTAGTCTTTTTACACTGCGTGACTTAATTATTTTGTTGAATAAACTAAGAAGTAGGAATAATACTGTCCCATTGGTCCCTATTTTAAACCATGGTGTTCTTACAAATTTGTGAGACTGTGCGCGAATGCAGTCTTCTTATATTGATTATTACCTTGCAGATTTGTAGTAATCATTAATCACTAATAATTGTTCAAGATCTAGAGACATGAGTAACCTATCATGTTTATAGACGGACTGAAAATGTCTCTAATTGTCCCTGAAAATCTTCCGTAAAAGAACCATTTAACTCACAGGAGGAAGATATTGATTCCAGTCAGTAAAAAGAGGCCTTAAGATTTTCTCCTACACTGTGTGGGTGTCTATTCTCAGACAAAGGTGTCAGATCTTTATTATAACACGTAAAGTTTCTCTTCACAAAAAGTCAACGGTACAAACAGGAATCATTTTGAAAGTGTAATTAAAACTTTTCCTGCTTTCTTTGACTGATTCATCTTGAGCTCGTTTCATGTTTGCTGTCAACAGCTTTCTGCTTCTTAAGCAGAAGTTTGTCCTCCGCAGAATTTTAGTCTGCAACTAGGTGTCAAACTATTGTCCTGGAAATGATGTCTTGCCATGACAGCGACAGATTATTAGCAACCAAGGTACACTAAACAAAGGTATAATTATGCCCTAAGAGATTTGCCCATGACAATCTTTTAGTTTTCTGACATCGAAGAAAACTCCTCATTTGCACAAAACTTTCAGATATCAAAACTTTTTTTGATGATTTTTTCTATTATATATTTGCAAAAAAAGTTTCCTTTTAATGATACTGCATGATATGTACACTACACTACATGTGCATGTTTATAGAAATAATATCTGTACGCAAAACATAATATGCATCGACAGCTTGCAGTGTTACATTCCAATACAAGTATACAAGGCCAGACATTTTTATTTGTTTGATTGCGTTTTTCACCTGTCTAAAAATTGCTACAATCATAACTCGCGAGGGTGGTGAGGGTCATACGTACAAACACAAAAAATCCATTATCACATCGAACAACGCTTTAGCAAAATTTGAGACAATTTCATAAATTTCAATCTCGCACGTAAGAAAAAGCACCAGAGTTTTTTTTTTTTTTTGATTGACGCTCCCAAAATTTTCTTGTTATAAAACGTAATCCAACAAATAAAAAGTATGGCCTAACGTATTGCGATCTGCATTTAAATGTCATTGATGGGACCAAAATAATCACGATGGCGATAACTTTGCAAACGACACATAACAATTTACTCTGTGTAAACGCAATTTCGTATTGTTTCGTATTGAGACTTGCAAAGTCAATCAATAATTTGAAAAATAACCTTCGAATGACCTTGACCTTCAAATGACCTTGACCTTCATTTTGACCTTGACCTAATTTACTACTCAGAAGCACTATAATGGATGATATTGGCAGATATCAGTCAAAATTTTGACATTTTTTATTCCTACGCGGGCAGTAACAATGTCCCCACTGATTTAATTTAACCGATTGATCCTGTCCTGAGTAATGCGGGATGTGTGAAGTCATTTACAATATATGTTATGCAGTCATCTAGGAGGTTCAATATCAAAATCATCGGCAGTAATATCTATCATTCGCGACCATAGTATTATAGTCGTAAGGCCAAAGGTATTCGCAAAACAGAGATTCAATAGAAAAAAATGGGTTTGTTTCTTTAATATTTGGTCACGAATGGCAGGTGGTCTTAAAACACAGGGGTGAGGAACATGAAACCTGAATGTGTAGTTGTATTGTTCACCTTCTTCATCTAAATTTATTAAATCAAGTTTTAGTTATTTAATCAAACGTTTATTCGTTGCCATTATAGGAAATTAGCGCAAAATAAACGTACGTTGTTCTTACCATACCAAAAAGCCGGGCCTGTAGACCAATATTTACTAAATAAGTGACCTTGTACTAACCTTACGGTTTAAATTTGTAGATGAATTTTCCTATGTTGACTTAGCTTTTGATATTCTAGTAGAATTAGGAACGTCTAATTTAAGGAAATTCTGCGTTAATAGTTTAAATTCCTTCAATATCAAGAAGTTATCTGAAATACGTTGAACATTTTTTCTCGGTATTGTTGTCGATATGTACCTATCAACTAGTGCAAACAACTTTTAATCAAAACATTTCTAGGGCTTGAAAACAAGTCCTCAGACTGGCCTTTGTCAAGGTGATTCATTCATCCTCGTCTTCAGCGAACTTCATAAGATATCTTTTGTATGAGCATGTTTGATCAGTTATACGTCACACTAAATGTTACACATTCTTTTTTATAGCGCGAATTTAATTAAAGGTGCACTAAGATTTGTTCGACCCAAAAGTCAAAATGACGCAAATATAAGGCACCAATTGTCATTCTTAATGGAGAAAACAACTTCAAATAGCTAGTACATCTGACGAAAAGAACGTGTTTTGATACTCCGTATTTGTATTGTATGACAATCATAACCTGCATGGGTGCAAAGTTATTCTGCGCATTACGCGTTAACTCATGAAATTCCTATCACAAGTTTAACTCTTTATGCATCTGATTGATGTTTGATTCGGTTTGAAGGATGTATTAAGTTTTAAAATTTAAACGTAAAGAATTGGTTAAAGCTTGGCTTGGAAAAACGGCCACTCATCCAGTAAACACTGGGTTATACGCAGAACAACTAGGAATTTACTTCATGAGAATTTTTTACCATGGTAAACATTAACGTATTTTTATATTACGCCAATTTCCTGTGTTGCTTCATGTCGTTTAACATAAATGGTGACCGATCGTGTGCATGCATGGCCCTTATTCGTGCAAATTATTTTCGCAAAGGGATCACCCAGCAAACATAGAGAAGATATTGATTCATGAAGAAGACGAATACGAAGAAGACGAAAAAAAGGATAAGAAGGAGCACTGCCTAATGTTTTCCATGTGGGTGTCTATTGTAAGAGAAGCTGTCAGATCATATCTTTGCTCTCACACGCAAGTCAACGGTACGAAAAGAGCAGCATCTTTGAAACTGTAATACATCTCTTTTCCGAGTAATAAATTAGAATCTTCACCTACAGATTTTTGAAATATCAGCAAAAAGTAATACCATTGAATTTTCTGTTACGTGTAGCTGGTTCATATTGCATATCTAAAAATGTAAATTCCTATTAAATAAAGGAAAATTGTCAAAATGGACATAAATGGGAAATTTGGGAAAGTGTAAGAACAAATGAATTCCAAACACGATGTTCTATTGATTAGCATAAATACACACCTTGAAATTCTCTTATTCTTTTATTAATCCTTTGGTCAGGATCAAAAACTTGGATGTAAAACAATTTGGTTCAAACTAGAGTAGGATAAATAGGGACATGATCACCCCGATTCCCGTAAATCAGAGGTGGAGATGGGGAACAGCATAATATTCGATCGATTGCATTCGTCAACAGGACTATACAACAGTAGCAATTCACTCTGCACCTGTGTTTTTGAGAAATGCACAGCGTGGAACCACTCCCTTTAATTTCCTTCCATGCGAAGCAATACATTTAGTTTACAATGCCAAATTTATGCATATGATTGATGAAATATTAACTAATAATGATAACTTGAGAATGCGTGAAGGATATGTCAACTAAATTCTAACAAGAGGTGCAAATATGGTTGAACTTACACATTTCAATGCCCTTTCCAGCAGGTTCGTCTTTGATATAGAATTCCTAATATTATTACACTTGTTTGTACCTAGTAAACCTATCTGCAAAAGGGAAAGATTGACCATGAACAGGTGATAAATAGAGATAAGAAGAACCGTTATCAATTGTAAAAACAATCATGAACCCTACATGCTCCAAAAAGCGTGATGGTGTTAGTAAGTGGTGTCGATAAGAACACGAGATAAAAACACATACGAGCAAATATCCGCATTTTACTGACCTAATCACATCTTTTTGCCTATTTTTTTCTTTCGATTTAAAATGTGCTTGACTTAAATGCCAAAATTCACAGATATATTCTTATTTAGGCTACAGTTAAAACTTGGTCTAAAAGAGTAATTTCTATCCTACAATGATGTCCTACCTAACTGCTTAAATATTTTTCTTCAGTCTCGAACCTGATGCAATCAATCTGCTTAGTCTGCACATTAAGTTGTTTGCTCTCCTAACATAGAGACATTACGAGAGATCAATACTCAGAACTACCATGCCCATAATCACACGAAGTTATGAAAAGGTAAAATATATGGTTCCAGAGTATTACTGTTAACAAAACTATCGTATAAATGTTCATGCAAAATGATGCTTAAATGACTTAAAATCCAAAGTAACCATGAGCAACAAACTGCGTCAGTTAAAACTTTGAAACGCATCGACAGTCCTTGTAATAACATAATTGTTTTTTTCAGAATGAACACATTATTGCAAAGTTAAAATTAACGTTGCATTGGCGGATCTAGGGGGGCGCAGCCGGCGCGGACAAATTTTCTTCGTTTTCATGCACTTTTTGCTAAATTTTGGGCGAAAATAGGGGTTGGCACCCCCCCAATGGGCCGAGCGCCCCCCAGCGGGAAATCCTGGATCCGCCCCTGTGTTGTGAATCTCTTTGGCAAAAAGAACGACACAGGTCTACAAATGTGCCAATTTAAGTCTATGCACAACGGTTGAAATCAGTTATCAGGCTTTTAAAGAAAAATGGCACGCATCCCTCTCGTTGTTGAAGTTAAAACTATTGTAATTGCGCAAAATTGTAAAAACGTACCTCAAGATTCCGGGAATCTGTATCAGCAATAATAAACAGGTATGTCCTTCAACTCGTGTTGTGTTTGGTAACAATACAGACGCATGTATGGGATTAATGCAACTGTACTCCACACTGATGGCTGACTGTCAGTACCATATTCTACACAAATAGATAACAATTTCGATTATAACAATGAACCGTGTATGCAATGCCTGTATGAATCTCTGATTCCATCCCAGGCTTTTTACTTTTTTACAAAGGACTAAACACACACCGTTTAGAGAGACAGGCAACATTATGGATTTGTGAAGCGTTTAATTCGTTTAGTTGTACCTGTGTGAATAACGATCCAGGATTGGATTAACCGTGATGTAACACAGACACAATGGTCCTGAGTGTAATACAGGTTTTGATATCCCTCGGTTACTTCATAAGTCAATCAGGTATAGAAGTAGTGTAGGAAATGTTACTCAGTTTACCACCACCAGTTGAGAAAAAGCAAATAACCGGTGAAATAGAGCCCTGGAGGTGTAGCAAGCTGTGGTGACCGTCCGCGTTACCCTTGTTGAAATTAATCCATTCATTGTTTGCAACCCCAGCCAGTTTAACTTTTGTTTTGGATCTAGATCATGGACAAACAGTAAAAATTCTTTCAAATTCACCAATTTATTAATTCCGGTAAGTGGAGTTTTAAAAGAGAGCTTGCACTAAGACCAATGATGGGAGAAATGTGGACAGTTGGTCGGGATCACGGAAAATAAGTAAGTATTGTCACGAAGAGTGATTAGTCCAAACTAAACTGCACATCCTGAACTACGATTTGCCTGAGTAATTCGGTGCAGCAGCAAGGATATCAAGACCAAAAGCAACAAACACGCTTTTGTAATGGGTCTGGATGTAAAAAGGGCTGTTTGACCCTTAGGTTAGGAGTATATCTAATAAACAAATCTTGATTAACACATACACAATGATATGAGGATAGATAAGGAAATAACAATTTTCACCGCCTCGGTCGACCGCAGAAAAACAACAACTACACAAACGAAAACAAAGGATCCAAGAGTTTGACATCAAGGGATTTGCCCCATTCATCGTGGGAATTTTGGAAAATTCCGCGATCTTAACCGAGTAATCCTGAAGCCTTAACAGTTATTCATTCCTATCCCGAAGAAATAACTATTTACAAAATCTCCATCCAGAATGAGTTCATCCAAAAAATCGTATGAATTTGGGAATATTTCGCAAAAAGAGATTCATGCTCCGCTATTGACGAGAACAAAACCACTGCATGCGTGAAAATCCATTGTTCTGGAATTGACATCACCTCACTTTCTTTTAGATCCCTTCATCAAATATTAATCATTGGTTTTACGCTTTATCTGTTTAACAAATACCCACATGTTTTCATCCGTACAATGTACGCAAGTTTTTCAGCCAGTTCAGTCAGTTATTGAATGATGTCTAAATTGTGGTGCGTTATGTCGTCTAAGTGGAGATGTCAATTAATAGGTCCGTGTAATTACAGTATATATCCGGTAAATAGTCACTACAATTGATTATGATATATGATATCACTTTGACATACAGCTGAAATGATATAATTTTGATATTGTGAAAATAACAAAATGAATATTCATCAGCGAACATTCAGTAAAGTATCATGCTACTGCGTAAAATGTGTCCATTTCTGATGCAAGGTGAACCAAAATTTAAAAGGATGAAATTTCTTGTGATATAAACACAAAAAATGTCAAAATGTGAATCACTGAATTCCTTTTACTACATGAGGGAAAACAAACTAAATATTTTGCTACATTCTCATCCCCATTCTCTTTGGCAACATTCTTATAGTTACAAGTACACATGTATACACATAACATACTATTTCAACAATTAAAAGTCATTAAAATGGAAAACTGAAACTGGACTGGCGTCTGCTCTGTTATAGCCACTAGCCGTTCGGAAAGACCTTTATTTCACTTGGTTTAAGTTATATTTTTTGTTTTGACACAAAAGATTAATTTGCTTATCACGAGACTTTCTATACGAAAACACGTGTGTACATCTACTATTGCGCAGATTCACATGAATAGAAACAAAATAGCAGCAAATGTTGCATATGGGCTAAACAAACTAAACAATTATGTTTACCTGATAAACAAAACAATGTTTACTGCTTCCTTACATGTCTAAAATATTGTGATACAAAAAACATCAGAGTTGGAGAAATTACTTATATCAATGACGAACAGACAACCACTCAAACCTGTTTACCGTGTATATGTTCAACGAATTGATTTCTCCCTAGATATACCATTTTAAACTCTAAATCTACTAACTGGTATTTCAAATTTTACCTTTTCTTCACTCTAAAAAATGTATTTTTTAAAAACATAACAATTGATTTTATAGAGGAATATTCTAAAATTAGGACTTATAGTTACATTTGGCAGAAATATTAACGAGTCCATTTTCCAGAAGAAATGCAATTACTTATGGGAAAAATAGAAACTTGTTTATGTCCTAGGGCAGGGTTCATTTCCATTATTTCCATACTGACATGTAAATTAACTTCTCACATTTTAATGCAAATTTGATGCATCAGTACATGGCAAAGAATGTTTTTACGAACTTAAAGACAATCTAATGAGGAAAGAATTGCATGAATACAGTTTGGAAGGTGACAAAGTTTGTTGCCATTGTGTTGATACACAGATGAAGATTCCATTTGTTACTAAGGAGCTTTGATAAAACAATCAGACCTCGTGGAATGTTCCTACAAATTAATTACGCACAGAAGCCATATGATGTTAGAAACGCAGAGTGCAAATACTAGTTACGTGTAGTGCAAGGCTAAAGCTAGAATACTCCACCTCAGTCAAGTCTGGCAAAATATCCGAGCATTTTTCTCTCCTCGAATCTCCACTGTGGTTGTACTTCAGGGTTTCCGCTACAAAGTATGTCCTTAAAGTATGTACTTGCCAGCAAAACTAAACCCAATACCCTTTTCCCCTAATGGATCACACTTTCGTGTTCATACTATGCATTGCAATGTAAATCTGACTTCCCTTGAATGTAACCATTATATTATTGCTTCTGGCTCTCAACTGTGGGAATATAATTGCCTTTATCTACATGTTTCTTGTACCAATTAATTTCCTAAATAAAGCACTCAAGCGTTTTCACGTCTCAATCTGTAAATCTAAAATTGAATTAGTACAAATCGGGAAAATCATAAGTTTTGTTTCGTGAGAACTGGCAGAGCCATCTGTCGGTGCAGAAACGTTTTTAAATTCTATGAACCTTCTGTGCTCTATTCAGGGTGTCTTTAGTTTGACTGTCCGGGTCCCAAATAAAGAACGTCTAACCTTATGAAACAGTTTTCCCGATACGAAAATTTAGAAAACTTTTTGTCACGTCAAAATTCAGAAAAAGTCTATCTGGTTTGTTTATTTTTATGAATACAATTGGTGTTATTCCGTTTATTATTGAGATAATTTGTACAACATTGTTCGCAAAATGTTGCGACAGAACTTTTTTTTTCAATGTTTTATGTTTTTCTTTGTATACACATAAAATATTGGAAATGATTGAAATGTATTCATATATTTGTTAAAACATTGACAGGGCCGAACTATTTCACTAAATTAAAAACACCAGGAATTAATTTTAAGAAAAATTACCACTAGTACCCATGTTCTGGACTTAAGATGACTCAGCTGCTGGTTTTTACAGCCAGCAATTCCATCTAGCCACATCTGTTTAGGCCAGCCCCACACCTCAATATTTTTTCCCAAGCCCATGTAGTCCCTAGAACCTAAAAGCGTTTTTTTGCTCGTAAACTGACAATAATACAAATCATCCTAATGTTGTTGTGTTCTTTTATTTTATCTGTTGTGACCAGGCTACAGCTGTAGCGCAACCAACTGCCTTTAAGTCAATTGCGTATGCCCTAAGCCATCAGTATAATTTAATTTTGGACTATTTACTAAATTGAAAAAATAATGACTGGTACCAAATCAAATTGACTTCAAGGGACACATAAGATTAACTTCTGGTATCTGTCAAATCTGCACAAAGAACTTTTCAGCACATATCCACTTTACCATGGTTTCTAATACATGTGCCGTCCAAAAGAAATGTTGAGGTTCTACAGATTTCATTTGGAGCTATGTCTTTCTCAAAGAAGATCTGCTCTTTTCTACTTTGTGTTGAATGGTAAAAATCTGTGTAAAAAACACTTATTCTGTAGGGTGTGTAAATTCCTAAATGCTGATCAACGAAGGTATATCTTCTATTGCGTAGTTCATTTGACTGCTGCGTAGTTTTCTAAATCACAATCACATTTTCAGTCACATTTCAGTGCCCATATAAATACCCTACCGTAGCTTTTTGATAAGAATAAATATCAATAATGTAATATTAAATATATTACCTGCTGGATTCCTAGTGTCCAGAAACAGATTGTTCATGTATATCTTAGAATGGTGACAGAACGACTTCTCTTCAGACGAGGTGACACAAAGAACCACTTTTCTGATACTGTGTCTCATATGACAAGCCTTCAATTCAAAGCATAAGAGTCTATTTGAAAGTCTAAATTAAGTTATGCTCCTTGTAAAGATAGGCTAAGAATGGGTTTCCAACTCATTGATGTGGCTCAAAAGCCGAACTTGTTAAATTTATAAAGCTTATATGATTTAAATACAATCACTCAACGAAATACCTCTGGCAGCCTGGCTTCATACTTTATGCCACTTTGCATTTTCAAAGGGGCCACGAACAAATATGTAGTTTAACTTGAACTGCATACATGATTCTATTTTGTGACCTTTAATATAACATTTTGTGTAACCCTTTATGTGAAGCTCTTTGCATAACATTCCATTAAAGCATCAAGTTTAAAGTAGGTTAAAGTTGCAATCTCTTGGTTGAAATTATGCTTCAAAATAAGAAAAAAGAATCAGCCCATTAACCAACACCTGCAACATAGTGGAATTAATCTAAAGTATTTTATGGTATTCTCCTTTTTCATTCAGTGTTTAATGAATCGGACAAAAATAGGTGAAAACTCGGTTAAACTTTAGTTGTATGAAATATTGTTTACAAGAATGCTGTTTAAGTACTTCTCGTGTCCAGTGTTTACACAGATTAATTTGCACTGGACTTTAACGTAAATTACATAGATCAACTAGTGTGTTGTAATTTTGATGGAATATTTCAAACTGTACATTGTTTGCAGCAGCAACAAACATGATGTGTACGAATATGAAAATACGGAAGCAGTTTGTACATCGTATCATATAATTTGCTACGCATACAGCAAAATCTCCTAAGGTATGGGAGTATGATTAATTTCTCACTTTGAAAGGAGAAACTACTTGAACTTTTTATTTTAATCTAAGAATAATATAACTGCCGAGAGAACACTGGATATGGCTGTTGTACTGTATTGTTGAAGATCATCAAAGAAATTTTTGTTTGAGTCTGAGATTCCTTTGCAATTAATTACTTTAGAGAAGTTTTAACCCTCATGCTGCCGAACAAAAAATTGCCGTTCTCCTGATCCTGTCATTTGGCACAAAAGTCTATTTTTCCTTAATGACCCTTGAATGCCAAGTGTAATAATATTTTATGAACCTACTTTCAGCTGTCCAAGCTGCCACTTGTGACAAAAGTTTAATTTTTTGTACATACTCCAAAACTTAATTTTTGGGTCTTATTTAGCATCCAAAGGGGTTATTTTTATTCATAAAAGTTTTATCTAGAATGTGCTTCCATCTACTGTATTTTTTGTGTCTAAAACATCTGCAAAGTTTCAGCAAATTTGCATCAAAATGTCACGATGCAAACATGCACAGAAGGGAACTGCATGTATGAGCCACATACGGGTACTCATGTTCTGTGGGAAAAATAAAATTGTTCTGTTTGAAATGGAATACATTCCTCTAAGAGATGCAGAAGATAATGACTATGATGCTGATGAATTTTTATTATACAGTACAAATGAACCTGAACAAATTTTCGATTTTCACACAATCAAAGGGATAATGTTCAATACACAACACTTGGTTGATCCACCACCCAGCCATGTCAACCATGCACCTCATCAACCTCTGGATCCACCATCAAGTCCCATGGATGGTGCAGCTGAAAATACGGTTGATCCACCACACATTCTACAAGTCAACCATGATCCCATATCTCCCCCTTCTTCCCCTCCCAATAATTTCAATAGTGAATCCAAAAATGATGATAATTCTGATTATGAAATTGATGTACTGGATAATGATGATGACTTTGGGATACCTTTACAAAGACAACCTTCTTGACACATGGTGAATTACAGTTAGTGGAAAACAAACTTGACTATGAAATCGGATGGCAATGGATTGAACAAGATACTGGTCCTGATATTGGCCCTTACAATGGATTTAGACAGTGTTTGGTAGATCCAGCCAAAAATAAACCTGATGATTTCTTCCTTGCACTATTTGATGAGAGAATGTTCATGACAATTGCTGAAATGACAAACCTGTATGCACATAACCAATTAGAAGGTAAGTAACATAAAACAATGCATTTTTATTTCATTTCAACAACGAAAAATTCTTTATTTGTCTTTGACATCTGAACAAGTACAATTTCACAGTAAATCACCATCTTGGGACATGCATCTGGATGCCTTCTTCAAGTACACTTGCAACTTCTTTGGAAATTACATCTCTGTGAGATTCTAAAATAAACTTGCAATTGTCATACATGGCCTTGTGAATCACCTCATCAGTCTCACCTATTGCACGAGACTCCATTGTTTTGGAGCAGTACTTGTACTTGTTCTGGTCAGGGCACCTTTTCAATTGCAACACCCCTTCTTTTGTGGACCAGAAAGTGGGTTCACAGTACCCTTTTTGGTAGCTAGCCTCCCTGTATATTTTTATACTATTGAGGTCTATATTTTCAAAATTTATGTACAAGAACATCAATCACATTGAACAGCATAAACAAAAATTGTTGTGGGCCTGACCTCATGCCTTCCCATTTATCAGTAATTACAGACCCAGCAGGGGTTACATTTACATGACATGGATCACTGTTCGGCCTGTTTACATTCGTGATATAGTAACCATTTGGCTTCAGAATTTGACCTGCAAATTCATCCTCATCTAAGTACTTAGGATGATCAAGAACATACACATGAAACTTTGTGTACATAGACTCTATGCATCCATTTGCTGTGTTTATCATGGAAGAGTAAATCGTGAAAGTTCTGCTTGTTGTCAGCATAGCCAAAGCTGTATCACTGTAAGTCAGCTGCTGCAGTGAGTGGAGGACAAGAACAGCTGCTGCTGGTCCCACATCAGTTGCAGTATCCTTACCCTCCCCATCCAAGATGTGGATCCCAATGTAGGTTGTTGCAAAATCCACTGTGTGTCCACATACGGGCCTTGGAACGGGGTAATTGTATGTCAGGAGCTTTTCATCAAACAGCTTCTTTACAATTGCATCATGGTGTTGCCTCCGAAAGTGTGCATGCACGAGATAGTTCTCAGCTTGGCCCATGAAACCTTTACGTTCATATTGTGATGTCATGTACTCAACGTAGTGTGTGTTATCGGCTCCACCAGTCCGATGTGATTTACTCAAATCTTGCAGACATTAATTGCAAAGATAAAAAATCCAAAGTGGTTTTCAAATCGCAAAAGCCTACTACGGAAGAGTCCCCAGCAATTTTGAAATTATACTTAACGCTGGGCTTGAGGATTGTTACCAAAATAAAACATTTGCCTAATTTGCTTGTTGATTTAAAATTTTCACACACAGTTATGATGAGTTCCAAAATCCTTTTCTAGATTTTGGCTTAATATTTTTAGAATAAGTCCCCGCTCCGAAAATTGGTTAAAACCCTCGAGGCTGTAATTAGAAACAATGGTTCAGTTTTATTCTGGTCAGATCGGTATTGATCACGTATTTAGCAGTATGCAAGGTGGTGATCAGTGCTGATGTTTAGCGTTTACGTGTTGAGTGGATTTATTATTTATGACACTGCGATCATAATGCATTTATATCACGGCCACAAACAATGTCAAAGCCATATTGCTGAATGCTAAGTGCAGCATATGCACCTGGAAGAACCCCTCCCTCAGTCTCATGTGTAATAAACATATTCTCTCCTTAGATTGGGAAAAAGCAGAAGGATTGTGAAACATTGGTAACTGATGTAGAAGCTGTAAAACCTTGTGTCTCATCAGTAACAAACTAACTAGAAAGTGACCGCAAATGGAGATTGATCGGTCGATGATAATTACCGACGATTCCCTCTGTCAACAGTGTCTAATCCAGATGATTGACAAAATTGAAGGGCGTTCGTGAAACAGTACAATTACAGGGCTGTCAGACAGTGCCTCTCACTTTTTTCACCCCGCATAGAATTTCCATGCTGTTTGCACAAATAGAAAGAAAAGAATTACAATATGCTGCTACTGACTGAATGACATGCATACTGAAGGCCTCAAGAGGATGCGTTACACTGGATCCAGCTAGCGAACGGAATGTGAAGACGTAATTTAATGGACGTTAAAGTATCATGCAGGCGCTTGTGTGTCTAGGCTCTTCAAAACGTATTTGGAGATCATTTACGTGTGTTACTCGTTGTTAAACGTCTTCGTCCACGATCCCCGTAGCCATTCCTGGCATAATCGTGGTTTCTACTTAGGGTTCCCATGTCCGGATTTGCAATTCATTATGTTACATCCATTCGTTTCTGGTCTTTTAATTTCTACGAGACTGTTGTTTTGTATAATGTAGTTTTGTCTAGAAGACTGAACGCTACCTATCGGTTGTAACAGTCACTCATGCGGTGCTTTTGTTTCATGTACTTGCAGTTGGACAATGCTGATGAGCAAGCCGCTCAGGTGAGAAGAGAACTGGACGGCAGGTTACAGGTAGCCGAGGAAAATGCACGGGTACGTACTCTTGGTGGTAATCGTTTACTCGTGCTCTTAATCCATCTGTCGAAATTGAATCCTTTAGTTCCGCTTTCTACTTTTGCAGTTGTAAACGTTTTATTATCGTGTCTATTCTAAATTTGAAGTTATAAATTTAAGTAAAAATTTCGGGGCCACAAAAAGACACTCGGCCAAACCAACGAAAAAGCCAAGAAGAGTGAAACTTTTCATCAAGTATTATTATTTGTATGACCACCTTTTGATTTTCACGAATCATCATTTCTACCTTTTGATTGATTGAGACGTATCGTTGGAAGTCGTTCAAGAAAGTTTCACTTTTCTTCTTTTGCTTACTCTTGACTACTTGCTACTTTGTTATCTTATCGTACATTTTATACTGTATTTTATATTTAATACCAGTCAAAGGTAAAAGTACATATTAGAATTAGTTGTGTGCACCGATATGTAAAGTAGACTAGATGAGAAAAAACCGCACAAACGAGAATGAAGTTAACACAAACCCCAGGAAGAAAAACAAACATAAGAAAACTGTGTCTACCGTTGTTGTAAAAGTAACATAGAGCCTAGGGAATTGATTGTTATCATAGAGAAAGCTTAATTTTGTGCATGACAAGCTTTTGGTTCATATATGGATAGACAAAGCATAAATTCTGTCATGGAGCAGTCAATTCAATCTCTCCCGACTAAACCATAGTGTAGATTATATGGATGGCTAGCAACAAATTGTAGCTGTAGTTCTGTATTTGGAAGGCGATAATTTCTGTTTAGAATATAAGTATAATAGTACAGTGACAATATACGTTGATAGACTAAAAGACCCTCATCTTGATTTTCAAAAAAACCCCAAAAACCCACAAAAAAAAAAAACAAAAAAAAAAGCATTGATTTTCTGTTAAGTAGTTATTAAATCGAAATCTCTAGTGAAGGGCTTGCTAAAAAGTCTTCATTGTTGTAAAATGAATTTACCTCTAATTTGAAAAATAAAACTAGATTTCCACATCAGTTGAATAGATTTTCCCGTGCCGAGTACATTTTAACATTCCGAGTTGTTTCCATAATTACCAATAACACCATGCAGGTATAGTTTCCAGTTTATAAAAACTATCGAGTTTCGCAAAACTTTATAAGCTATACACCAGACTTTATTTTAGGTTTTTTTATTTGTCTGCTGTACTTTTGGTTAATTAATTTCATTGTGCATGCAGTAATTAGATTCTAATTTTGGCATTGAAATAAACTGAAAATGTTTCTCGTTTACAGAGACGGCGGTTGCCCAAGTTTGTCGTGAAAGAAATGGAGAGTATGTATGTGGAAGAGCTTCGGTCCTCCATCAATCTTCTTATGGCCAACCTAGAGAGCTTACCTGTGTCTAAAGGACAAGACTCGAAATATTCCAGCTTACAAAAACTCAAACGTTATAATAGGTATTGTGATTTTTCTGTTGCCATGCCACAGTTTTCACGCAGTCTGTAACAACTAATAAATGTCATTAATGAGTTTTTCTCCGAAAGATTCCAAAATGTCTTACACGCAGAATGGTGGCAATTTAATTTAAATGAAATTACGCACAATTTTACTAGAGATATTTTTGTTTCTGAAGTAGTCGTATTTTGTATCGTGATATTGACGTTGTACCAGTCTTGGTTATGCACAGGACAGACTACGATACGCGTAACCTGTCCCTTCGTCCTAGGACTCATCATGATCTGCTCATGTTTGATCCCTGGTCTTATTCATGCCCCCTGGGATGAACTACGTGCATCTAATTGCAGTTTAAAACTTCAATTAACACTTAAAAGGGTGGAAGGTGCAAAAATTCTTGGTCATAGACTATACAAACAAACTAACTGCACGTTTATTGTTGTACGCACAAGAATTTCCTTTTAACCTGATTTTCTCATGTAACTCATTAGCTTTAAAAATGAATAAAT
>JBCAUI010280190.1:0-15802 GCA_038406195.1 Haplosyllis anthogorgicola
GGAAAATTTTTAGAAAGATAATTCTTAAATATTATGCCAAGCGAAGCGAGGCTGAAAATTTTTGCAAAATATAGTCTGATTTTAGTGTTTTGAGGTGCTGGGGCCCCAAAGTTGGGCCCCAAAACTGGGGGGGGGGGGGCCGGGCCCCCAGGCCCTTCCCCCTGGACCCGTCGCTGAATTTACCAGTATTTTTCTCGGAGAACCGCCTAGCTAAAACTCTGTTGTAGCAATAAGATATAGTAATGTAAATTCATTCGTTCTTTGCAGCATTTACACTACCACCACACCACCATACAACTTACAGCATTCGGCAAGAAACTGAAAATCCGACTTGATCTCAACAAGTAAGTTTATCTTAACAACTTTTTAACCCAAACGGAACCAAACACGCACAGAATCCCGGGGATTTTTCGGTCTGTCAGAAATTGCTAGTGTATGTATCAAGTGCATGTAGCACCAATTAGTTAGACCTATATGTACCTCTTCTTTTTTTCCAAAAAAGAAAGATAAAAAAGATATTGGAAGATCTTTGGAAGTTGGTAGCAATCATTTCCTGGATCTACAACTTGCAACCTCCTGACAACTGTTTCTCAAACACTCTCTTATTGCAACATGACTGTTTTTACAAGTCAAAACTGCAAGACTTTGAAACGTGCAAGGAGAAACGCTGCACCTTTTTGCCTCCTGTTTTTGGATGTCAGTTTTCTGAGGGATAGATTTGCTCATCTGCCCAGGTATATTTACCAAGATGCCCAGTTTTGTGATCAAGTGGTTTGTTCGCTGAGAGGAAATTACTTCCTTGTTCCACCTGGATAGGATTATCTAGGATTACAGTTGAAAGGAACGCAAGTAAATGTAACCCAGCCGGTCAGAGTACACAGTACGAACATTTTATATGCTGTCTGTACGTTACATTGTGCCCTTTAAAAAATATCAAAGAGTCATATGCACAAAAATTCAGGTGCTAAGCCGTAAACTATGGAAAATAAGGTTCGGCTTTTTGTAGCAGTTTTTGTAGAAATGAAACTATAAGTTCATTTACAAATTTTAAATAATGTCACCACAGAAAGTTCCACATCCCCATACTGATGTTTGAATATTAATTAAAAATCGAAAGACTTTCTATGATATAAATGATTCCAGCCGAACCTGTTGAGTATCTAGCTCATGCACTTGACTATTCGCACTATGTAATATTATGGCACCGTACTGGGAGCTGAATGGAGTACCTGTCTAGACCGCAACGCTTAAAACTTCCCATACAATTAAGCTAGCAAAGGGTCCAGCGCTACCTGAGACAAAATAACGTAAGGTGTGCCAGTGACATCTTGACTATACGTTACAAATGCAACTGAGCATAAGTACTTTAAACTCTTGTCAGATGAAAGGGAGTTTATATCCGATGATATGATATTCTAAACTAACAAAGCTGTTGGTGGCTACCCGCTGTGAAGGCTCAACAGCAGATTTATTGCTTCATAAAACAGCGGAGTGCTTGTTTGTTGAAGCTTTTGATCACTCTATTATAGTTGGCAGGTCGATCTCACCTGCTCATACTTCTTCAGTAGTGGAAGGAAATCATAGGAAGTCATGGCTAATGATGATCTTGTAAAAAGTATTGTTCGTACATAAATCTACGCGAGTGACTAATTGGCATCTTTAAAAAAGATAATTTTTTACAAGATTTGTGATGTACTCAAAGTACGCGCTTACTATTTTACAGAGAGCTGCTGTCCAAAGGAATCAAGCAGAAAAGACATGTGGACGAGACAACACAAATGATATCAGAGGTAACCACTCAATTCCACGATATTGTAGTAAAATTTGTCAGGTGCAGGCATGGAAGTACCATTATTCACATACAGAAGAACGTTGCAATAAAGCATGGTTCAGGGTGACGGTCAGTCATGTAAATGTGCCTGTGCAGAAAAGAGTCGGTTTATTTTCCACCTAACTTGCACGAAAATCATGTTTATGAGCACCGTCGAATTTAATAACATGTATCAACTAAGTGTAAGCATCGCCAAAGACTACTCTTGCAAATAATTAAGTTTGGGTCTGCCTGCAAAATTGTATCGCCAGTTACTCTTGCTGTTAACAGTTGTTTTCCCGGAAACGTTGCATTGTAAATAGTTGGTCCTGATGATTGCCCACAATAATTGTTGATCACTTAACTTTTGTCAAAGCAATGCCTTTCAAAACCTTGCCTATGATCAAGAAGAATTTATTTCTGCGTAAATTAATAGTAGGACTTTAAATTAAATTTCAATCGCCGAACATTTGTGTCTTCGCCTGCCCTAATTTGGTGATCGGTTATTCCATTGTAAATAATCATAATGGTTCTGGTGTAGATTATTAAATGAATACTAACCCTGTAATATCCTTTCTCTTTCCAAACTAACTTTACAGGCTATAGTTTTTGCCGACAATCATTCAATGGAACATCTACCGGATTTCCCGCATGAGAACCACCACCACAACACCGACTATCACATGAGACACTATCATCGCTATCTTTACTTCCATCTGTTAGATGATGTAGATGTAAGAAACGGAGCAAACCTGCATGAAAATGTTCTTGATGTTATTTCTATTATGCAGTTGTATGCGACTCACCACTGAATTTCAGCCAATTATCCACTTTCTTTTTGGTTACTTGTGCAGTTTCTTATTTGTATTGATTTCAGGAATACAATATCACTGGGTATGCATGTACTCAATGTTCAACCATTTGTTGATTTGTATCGTACATTAAGATTGACTGTTTTAGTTTCAGAAACTCTTGTGTCTACTTTGTTCCAGTGTTGTTTTAAAGATTGTTGTTTATTATTTTGCTTAATTGTTTAGTTCTGCAAATTACATGGAGTTGCCATAGCAAGATTGACTTCGTATCACAATTTTGTGTAACTAATTAATAACAATTCTAAATAACAAAGTCTCTACCAGTCATTTAATGTGTCTAATATCCAACAATTTTATTAGTGTACTTGGTCTTAATTATTGTTTTTACATTTTTAATAGAATCCAATTGAGCACTGCTACTACAAAGGAAGAGTGAGGAAAGTGGAAGGTGAAAGTCTCGTGGCAATCAGTACATGCGATGGCATTAGGTACAGCTTTTATCAATAAAGTCACAAAAACAAGGTGACCATGGAGCACTGACCGTCATGCATCCCCCGACTTTTTCCTAGAATTGTCTGAAATGGGGGTGGGGTGTGGGGGTGTGGGGGGTCCTGGTCAACTTTTTGCAATGGCTGCCCAGAACACAATTCTAGATTTCGTCCAATACATAGAGCCTCATTACTATGGTATGAGGGTCAATATATACTGTTTCATAGAAGTTTGATCAATTCGGTGAAAGATGTTGCCAGAAGATACAAAGGCAATTTTATCTTTATTGTTTCAGAGGAATTATTCAACTGAGGAATGAAAGTTACGTAATTCAACCATTAACTATGATTCACGACGGAAATTATGTAAGTGGATTTACATATCAGTAATCTGTAGAAATAGTTGTTTCATTATTGTACTTGTTTTGCTGAACTACATCCAGACTAGCATACCGTGAAAGTATGCCCCAATCAGTAATGAGTATCTTTACGTGAAAGGTTTCTTTTTCTTTTACAGACGAGACATCCACATGTTGTTTACAGATCAGTTCCAGTTGAAAGACGTGAATGTGGTATGTATTTACTTACCTTTTGAGGTTCATTCAGGAAATTAAAAGGTTTATATCAGGTGCTGTAATTCGATATTTAATGAGAGCTTTAAATTCAGCCAATAAGTTTAATGTTATGAATTTATTGTGTAGCAAATGGAAGGGGTGGATGGCGGCCTTATGAAGAGTTACACAGAGCAGAATTTCTGCGTAAACTAAAAATAACTAAAGCTCAACAATCAGATAGGAATCTTGTGGAAGAGATGAAGTACCTCAAAACTGCACTTGTCATGGACTACAGTATTGTAAGTTAAATAAACTTGTAAAACAATTAAAAATAAATGGTAGAATAAAGACTTTAAAGTGGATAAAGTTTACCATTCATGTGTCCAAATGAATCTGTTCCCAAATTATGTTAAACAAAGATGTTAATACATTTGTATGTTGCTTTTCAGTACAAGAGAATGAATTACAGTTATTCGGCCACTTTACAATATGCTTTACAACTGGGAAATATGATAGATGCAGTAAGTTATAATATAATACATTATTTTACTACGATAAAATTGCTGAATATTAAAGGGACATAAATGTTACATTCATCAGGATTGAATATTCAAATAATCGCTTACCTGCTCAATTTTCCTTTTCAGTATTTACAAGATTTGAAGATCCAAGTTCACTTAGTTTTAGTTGACATATGGAATATGAAGGAAGAATTTAAAGTTCACCCTAATGCCAGATGGACGTTGCACAACTTCTTTCAATACAGGCACAAAACACACCGAGCTGTACCATACCAGGTGGCACAGTTCATAACGTAAGTTAATCATTGTTATTAAACCGTCAGTGTTGAACCTAAAAATTCAGGATATATTATCTTTATTCATTTTCCTTATTAAAAACGTTTCAGTTCAAAGAGGTTTGAGAATGGTGAAGTGGGAGTGAGCGTCCCAGACTCCGTGTGCAGTACCAGGGCAGTGGGTGTATCAATGGTAAAGGCATTCAAATAATCCTCATAAAAGAAACTGAAATTCTAAGATTATTTTTCAAGGAGTGCTTATTAGTTTATTCCTTACACATAAAATAAATGATAAATGCTTTGTAACATTTTAGGATCCCGAACCGTTAGATCCACAGCCTACAGTTTCTAATGCAATACACATGATAGGACACATGTTGGGCATGCAACATGACGAAACGGGTAAGACACTAATCTTAGAATTGAAGATTTTTCACAGTAGATTTTCTGTAGATTGAAATTAATGTAACGATAGCGAACGGTTAAAGACTTCAAGTTAATTTCATATAGGTCCGTGTGAGTGTGAAGACAGTCAGGGATGTTTAATGGACGAGAGGAGAGGAGGCAAACGTGAACATACATGGGCGTTCTCATCCTGTAGCCAGCAAGACTTCAATAAAACCTTATTATCGGGTCTTGGTGCCTGTTTGTTTAAGGATCCTTTTGAGGTGAGCCTTGTGTGGTTTTTAATTATTTATAATTTTTTCCTAAACAAAACTTTCGTAGACGTCATGTTTAACACCTTTCTGTCCACGTGCAGTAATACCCTTTTCTGAAAGTACCTGTAGTTTGGTACTGGTATGAAAAAAAGAACATCATTAGATAGTTGTGTGTATCATATGGTGTCTGAATTATTGTGAATTATCGTAATGCTACAATTTTTCTTTACATTAACCTCCATAATCATGTCTTTTACTAACACGTAGCATACTAAGTATGCTGGGACTTTGGTAAGTAAATATGGTTGTAGATGTTTTCTTTAATGCTACATCCGTGAATTGTTGTGTTTGTTTTCATGTCTTTGTGCAAATTTAGTGAACATTGCACGCAAAGCAGTGTACCCAATAGTAATTTCACGGTTTATGAAGAGTCAGTCACAATTGCAGTAAGTCTAAAACGTAAAAATGGAAAATCTGTCACATCATGAATTAAGAAGACATATTTATCACTAAGCTTGTCATGTTTGTTGTTTTGAAGAAGCATGCAACTTGATACGTCATGATTTCATATTTTTGTCATAGATAGCACTGTGCATGAATTTATGCATTCCTTACTGTGCATTATTTGATTTGTAGAAGATAAGTCGCATAAAAATTTATTTTATATTTTAGCCATCTTACGAGGGAATATGTGGTGACAAAAAACTGGACAGAGGAGAAGAATGTGATTGTGGATCTCCTGAGGTAAATTTAAACTAATTTTAAAAAATTATCATAAAACTTATTTGTAACAGGAGTTCGCAAGATGAGTTTTCTTGGTTGTTTTAGGAGTGTGAAATTTGGGAGCCTTGTTGTGACCCAACAACCTGCATGCTGAGACCATGGGCGACTTGCACGGGAGGGCCTTGTTGTTACAACTGCACTGTAAGTGTGAAAATTTTCGGGTGTAATTTAAAAAAAAAAAAAAAAACAGACAGAAAGCAAAAAAACAGAAAATTGAATTTATTTAACTGATATTTGACTAAAATGTGATTTATTTCTCAAGGTATTACCTGAAACACACATGTGTAGATCGGCACCTGGTGAATGTGATGTACCCGAGTATTGTGACGGTCAAACTGGACAGGTAAATACCTCAACTTTCAGGAATGTGAAATCAGAAGAACAGAGAAAAATCATTGCGAAAATGGAATTACCTATCATGAAATAATATCTTGGTGGGTTTCATTTCTTGCAGTGCCCTGTTGATGACATTGTGGCCGACGGTGAAACATGTAACAACGGAGACAGTTATTGTTACAAAGGACTGTGTCATTCTTACAACGACCAATGTACAATGCTTTGGGGTCAAGGTAAAAGAAATTGATATACCCCTAATCTGTTGCAATTATCTCAACAATTTACCACACGGTAGTTTACACATAAAAGTTACATGCTTAGTTTGATATATGTAATGTTAAATAACTATTTGGTTTTTTGCTTCTAGGTGCTGGTCAGGCAGATGATAAATGTTACGAAAAGTTCAATCCAACTGGTAATTTTAACGGACACTGTGGTCAAATTGGTGAAGAAAACTACAGGAAGTGTGAATTAGAGTAAGTGTTGCATTTGTGTCAGATAAGTCTTCATCTAACAAAAGAAACTGACTTTAGATGTAAAGATATTGTTTGTGATGTGTTTCAAGCAACTGACGAGACTTGTGTTTGTTTGCAGGAATTTGAAGTGTGGACTACTGCATTGTACAGGGGGTGATGACGAGCCACATGTGGATGTTAAAACTAATGCCGTATCGAGTTCCGTCGACTATGATGGTCATAGATTTCAGTGCAAGTAAGTTTGACGAATATGAACATTTCATATTTAATAGATTCCTCGTGTATTTCTTGCGTACAAAAAAGTAAAAAATTCAGCATAATCTTTACCCCATATTTACAGGATTGTTAACGGAGCAGCAGGAACTATACTCACACTGGGTATGGTAGAGGATGGTACGAAGTGTGGTGATGGACGCATGTGTTTCAACCATACATGTGTGGCAGTTAGTGACTATTTCTGGCATTCGTGCCCTGCTGGGACAAACAATGCGACCTGTTCTGGTAATGGGGTAAGTTATCACTAAGTTAGCGCTACAGTGAATACAAGGGAATCAAACTGTCATGAATTGCTCAATTAGGAAAATATGACAATTGTTGTAATGTAAGATCAGTGGTCATGCTAAATGTGTAAATGTTCGTAAACATGATTATATTGCAGAAATGTACAAGTACCGGTCACTGCTACTGCAAACGTGAGTTTGCAGGAATAGACTGTAGTATTATAAAAATACCCACAACATCGACTACTTTGCCAAGTACCACAGAAGAAGAGAACAACGATACTGATGTAGGCATTGTCATATATGGTTTAGAGGAAGAAAGTTTTAACATGGCGCTTCCTACAACAACTGAAGATGTCCCTGTTTTGGTTGCATCAGGTGCGATTTTTTTACCTTCGATAATCATAGGCATACATATTGTTTTACATTGATATAATTGTAGAATGTCAAAATGTCACAGTAGAATAAGAATCCTAATTTATTTATTTTGATTTCCAAAGAACGTAGCAAGACAACACAATGGTTGATAATCGTATTGGCAAGTGTAGCGGGTGGAGCACTTCTTCTCTTTGCCTTCTCCATGATCTGTTACAGGTAATGATCTACATGTTGATCTACAATTTGTTAAATAGTTGGAGCTCAGATAAAGCTTTTAAGATAAATTAGATAAAACTTTCAAGCAAAACTTTAAGCTTTTATGTTTATTGTAGGAGACGCAGTCCCATGAGACTACAGAAGATAAACAAACGTAAACTGTGGTTGAGTAAAGTGATAGGCTCGTCGAGAAACAGTCATAAATCAGATTCATCAAATGGAGACGACATACCTCGGCTTATTTCGTTTGGAAATATGCCATCATACAGGTAAGGAATTGTGATTTGTAGTTGATAGGAAATTGGTTAAAAACTTGTGCTTTTTTGACATTGCACAAATAGCATTTTTAGTCCAGAATATGCTTTAACAATTATCTCAAATAAATATTAAAAATGCTTTAACCAATTCACTAAAATAAATATTAAATGTTAATTTTTTTGCTTAGGGCTGATAAAAGAAAGAAGCAAATGCGGCGGTCTGGTGCTGCAAGTGAAACTGGTAGTGAACACAGTCATGGTAGTGCACGGCAGAGTGCGGAAATCAGGGTATGTTATTTTCAGATGTTTCTACACAAACAGTAAATGATTAAAATATTTTAAATTCACATTTGTGCAGTTAAGTAAAAATTTATTTTGAGAATAAGGTTCTATAGTGAAAACTCGGCTTCTGACAGATTCCCACCAGTCTTACCTTAGCAGCCCCACCTGAAAAAGGTATATTGAAGAAGCAGGGAGCCAGAAGCACCGAGACATTACCTCTTAAAACATTGGCCAGTGGATCAGGAGAACCGTCATATTGTTCGATATCTGACTCGCCGTATGTTGCATCCTTGGAATCGGAATATATGGCAATCGGGGAACCTCCTTTTAAACAACAGGTACACAAATTTTGTTAGCAAATTGTCTACTAGGTAATGAGAGAGAACTTTGTTATTCAAAACTCAATTTCCCACTGGTATCTGCACATTTCGTTATCTGTATGTGAGAATAGTACAGTAATACCATTTTTCTTTAGGATATGGGATATCGGGAGCGGCCAATGGAAGTTGACGACGCAACACAAACATCACCCATGACACCAACAGATAATGGAGATGATACTGGATCATCGTACAGTGACGAAGCCAAAGATGCACTGAGCCCTAGTGACTATGATGACTTGGATGATGACGAGAAGGATCCAGATGATTTCCGTAGACTGTGGGAGGCAGAAGATGAAAGACCACAATCAGGGTCTGGTTCTGATGGTCATAAGTCAGAATCGCCACCACCATACAGTAATAAACCTCCATCCAGAGCATCCAGTAACGGTAGCCATAGTTCTGGTGGATCTAGTTCAGGTTCAGGATCTTCTTCAGGAGCGGAAAGTAGTCGAGCCAAGCGGTTAAAAGATCTAGACGAGATTATGAGGCAAATAGATGAACAAGCCAGAAGGTTGGTAGAAGCACGAGAAAGGGAGAGCCAAGACAGGGTGTCTCCACCCAGAGCAACCTCCTCACCTCGGCCTGGAAACTCTTCAGTGAGGGACAGACCGAAAGTATCCCCACCTTATGTAGCTGCTGGAGGCAGAGATAGAAGTAGTGACACGGAGGCCGATAGACTGTTACCAAGAGGAGGCTTCTACAAACAGACTGATGCAGAAACAGGGCAGGTTGAGGATGTCCAAGTCACGTCCCCAACTTCGCCCAGAGCAGAAGTAATGTACTTACCAAATGTCAAACCTTCTAAGCGCAAGTCCTATTCTCCTTTACAAATACAAATACCAAGTAGACCTCAAGGAAATAAAGCACCTAGTCCCCCTAAATCCCTCAGTCCAAGAGGAAAGCATAATCATAGTCAACCACCTCCTTCAAAACGTGAACTTTATAGTCCGAGAAGAATGTCACCAAATGGTGCCAAAAGTAAATCAGCACAAAACACTAGTCCTAGTGATCAGGTAGAAAGCCCAACTAGTCCGCTCAGTCCCATGTCAGACAGTAAGCGAATACCAGAAATGCCCCAGATTACCCCAAGAAGAGTTGGCCAAAATCCAGCTTTCAACAAAGGCAGCTATGGACTTTACCAAAACCTGCCACCACCTGTCAGTCCGAGGAGGACTTTACTAGGACACAATGGAAAACGAGAGAAGAGTCCTTTGTCACGTATCGATCACGAGAAATTGTTGGCTAGAAGTAGCCCTCTGTCTTCCACCTCATCCTCAGAAAACTCGGAGATATTCTCTCGTTCCCCAGGGGAAGTAAGCTCCCCAAGAAAAAATACTCAACAACATAGTCCTCCCAATACTTCAGTAGATACATTGACTGCTATACCTTATCGAGGTGTGAAAACTGGTGACAGTAGTTTGCCCTGTAGCCCGCCAACTACACCACGTAAACAGGATCACAGTGTGGGCAGTGGTCCTAGTCCCATGGGACAATCACCTGCCCAAAGACGATACCACAAGACAACTCCGGAACCACCGCCAAGGAATCTTGCGATCAGTGGGAACAAACTAACTCACCCATTGCTGGATGGGTATCCATTCAGAAGAAACAGTTTGACCGCTGACGGCGGACAGTCAACGAGTGAAGGCTATCACAGTGACAGAGCAGACACCGACATTGATGCGATCGTCATTCGTGAAATTCCTTTAAAGAAGAAGAATACTGATGGTCCAGTAAGTCCAAACCATAGACAGTCCTATCATGAAGCAACATCGCCGGATTATGTAGAAATGTAATTGTGCGAACTACAATATCAGACCTATTTTAGTATTTTTGACATGATAAACAGGATGGACATGTACTTGCATGCCAAAACACAGACACGTGGCACAGTGACGGAGATGTTTTACGAAGAAAATGGATTAGTATTACTTGCAATTATTGTAATCCTAGAAAAGAAGGGATTTATTTTTATATTCCTCATTTTCGTAATCAAATTTTTCTTGACTTTTATACAAGGATTTATTGTCCCAATTAAATAACGTTATTAAGGTAATCATTTTAATGGAACTTATGCAGCAACAGAACTTATGAGTTAATTTATTGGTGCTTCATTGCAAATTTGCAAGGCTGTAAATATTTTTTTACATTTTATTCTACTTGTGTGCAGACGTAGATGTACGAGTGTAATCATAAATTGCATGCGATGTATGCTATTCACAGTCTGCGATGAAATTTGGGGTTGGATAACCAGTTTCAGTCGGGCAAAGTTACGAACTCAACAAAGCTAAAAGGCAATACCGTGTTTGTACAAATAAGTTGTAACCTGGTGCATATCGTGAATGATTCTGCCGATTTTGTATTCACATTGTTACAGAAAGTGTACAAAATTGTTCGATTGACAACACCGATAAGTTGTCGTAGCCCGGACCAAAACTAATCTGCTCCTTGGAATCATGTCTTTGGAAATTTTAAGTAAATAAGACATCTCGCGTTATTTCACGTGAAACTCAGTATTGAGAGATAATTATGCATACAAGATTAATAAGTACTTCCAACGTACACTGGCATTTTGCTATTTAATTTTAGCATTTAATTTGTGCGTTATTTTAAATCACTGCATGTACATTGAGATTATTTTAATGTTCGTGAACGGTTAACATTTGTAATTTTACACAACTGATAGTTATTTATTATACATGTTGTTAATGAATGCATTAGTGTTAAACAAGAGATTGGTCTTAAGGAGCTTTCAGTCCGTATACATGTGGGTAATGTGACACTGCTAAGTGTTAATTTATGGCCTGCAAATGAATGCTTTGAATGTAACGAAGAAACAAGAAACACTCGTTTGCAAATAAACCGTAGTAAAAGTAACCAAAGTAGCTTCCACCCTTGTTTTAGTTAGCTGTAGAATCACCTTTAGTTTCCAAGTGACATTATGTAAAAGTGTGCTGAAGATCGAGTGGTTTCCCGATGTTTCCGTGGCGATATGTACCATCTTTAATTCTTTATTTTGTACAGAAATTATCTGTTATGAATAAAATGTTTAAAACGGGTGCATTGGTTTTTCAATAGCAACAAGATCATGAGTTTTATAGTGTATTTACTTTTTATTACGTGTACTTTAATTTGACAAACATAATTTGCGAATTATTATCCCATAATGAACGTTATTCGAATAATCTGTCAAGAATTTTCACAACATTCATTTGCATTTTTGTGTGCAACTAAAATATCTGTGTTACGTCTGCAAAAGAATTTCAAAATATTCCAAAGAGTAAAAACGCTAATTAATGAATACTTTTTCGTCTTTACGTTTCTTTGGAACCATAGTTCCTGGCTTATGTTGTGCTTCTGGATGATTAGCTAGTTCAGGTGGACACGTAGACACAGGACTCTCTACCAAAGCTTCCTTCAGATCATAAAACACGGGTGAGTCTTCCTTTGTTAGGAATGTGATGGCAACGCCCTTTTTGCCCGCACGACCCGTTCTTCCTATTCTGTGAATGTAACCTGCAAAAGAGTTGGATAGTGGCATGACGAGAAAATGACAGCATAGTTTATTTCTATCTGCTGGTAACTAGGCAAATTTAGCACAAATTAACTGTGACTGCTTTCCCATGTTTTGTTAGCGTTTCAAGACAATGAAGCAATCACAAAACCAGGAAAAGTTCATTTGGAAGCGAGTTAGTTTGTAGTGCCATCTTCAATGATGGCATAGGTTTTACTTCATACTGGTACAACAGACCATACTTTTGCAGAAATATCGCTAGCAAGAATTCTATGAAGAACCGACTTTACTGGCAAAATGATCACTTTTTTTATGCACTTTTCATTGCATTACCTTCTATAGACTTGGCCATATCATAGTTGATGATTAGTGACACATCCTTTATGTCGATACCACGACCAGCGACATCTGTAGCCACAAGGATATCTTTAGATCCACCTTTCAAACTGGACAAAGCAAATTCTCTCTGTTCTTGGCCTTTACCACCATGAAGCGTCGTAGCGTTGTACTGAAAGTAAAATAATAGAATTTGATTACATCAGTGTACTTTTTCAATTTAGCGGAAATTGTTACTTAACAGCATATTGATGAGGGACATTTTTATTTCTCAAAAAGTGAATGGTGATAGATCTGTAAAAGTTAACTCGACTTAATAAATACATACGCCCATTTTCTCCATTGATTTGGCCAAAACATCAGCTCCTTTCTTCTGATTGACAAATATGATAATTGGTGGTTCAATGCCTTTGTTGAGGATTTCAACCAGCTTCTTTCTTTTCTCGGTCTCAGTTACCATGTAGACAATCTGCTCAACTCTTTCTTGGGGCTTGCCAGCAGAACCGATATAAACAATGGCAGGTCGTCGTAGGTAGTTCCGCGCCAGCCTTTCCACCGCTGGTGGCATTGTGGCCGTAAACATCACCGTCTGAAACACAAATTTATGAAGTTGCAGTGCTTGAACATATCTACAAGTATCATCAGTGTTTCCCCGAGTTGAGGCATTCTATTTAATTTTTTTGTTAAATTTCGATACAAAAAAACTATTCATGCAATAATAAATTTATACATGTAACATATTTCATAGAAGTGATTAATTAAGGTTTCATATTTTTGATATTTTAATTTGTACAGTGTATACCGTATTTATCCTAATTAATGCATACTCCCTAATTAATGCACACCCCTCTCTTTTGAAGTTGTGCCAACTTCACATCGGAAACTTCATAATAAAATTTTACGAGATGTCCATTCATTTTTGGCTACATTATGAAGTTTTCCTTAAATTCTACAAAGAATGGGTGGTTGAAATGAATAACAGTCACTACCACGTCAGAAAGAAGCACCAAAATTCACAATATGCTGTATGTGAGGTAAAAATAATTGTTTCGATAGTTATCCCAAATTTTATACGATGGCTCGATACCGAGCACATCAGTTGAAAGATGCCTTTAATCAACATGCGTTGCAAAATTTAGGATAAATACGGTGTATCTAAATATCCTTATGTTCATCTTTTACCTGAATATTACCGACATGCATTACCTGTCTAAACTTGTGTTTAGTGAAGTAATTCTGTTTCAGTACAGTTTCTTCCTCAGCTAGGTCGCTGTCTGGTTTCATATTTGTCACGGGCATGTGGTTGAGAATAGCTTGAACATCTGGTTCGAAACCCATATCAATCATTCTGTCTGCCTGAAAATTAATAAGTAAAAAGGTTATGATTCCGAATTATAAATCATTTTAATGTGGAGTGATGATGAAATATAAGATACTATATTTTGTTTAAGCATAGAGCACACTGGGTAAAGTCTAGACAGCAATGAATGTCACCTGTATGCTCTAGTGAAATATTAATGATGAGCATTGTATGGATGTATTTAAAACTTGGAGTGCTTACGCATAAAACAGATAAATACCTCATCGAGTACAACATAAGTACAACGTGTAAGCACCAGGTATCTGTTCTCCAACACATCAATTAAACGACCCGGAGTAGCAATGACTATCTCACAGCCTTGACGAAGTTTGAAACCCTGTTCTTCTCGTGAGATACCACCTATAACAGCTACTGTTCGAATACCAAGTGGACGACCGAATTTGAGGGTTTCCTCTTCTATTTGTTGAGCCAACTCACGAGTCGGTGCCAAGATAACCGCATACGGGCCCTGGTCTGCATCTTCAAGCCTTGAAACATAACAAAACATTTCAATAATGAAAATAAATGGATTATCATTTGTTTACTGAATTTTCATGTAAATCCATACAATCGTTGGTGTATTTATTTATAAATGTTTTGACACAATACCTTTCTATTTTCGGTAGTGTTTGGATCCAGACAAGGAGAGGTATGAGAAAAGCACACGTTTTTCCAGACCCAGTATCAGCTACTCCAATGATATCGCGATTCTGTAAACCTATAGGAATGGCTTGTCTTTGTATGGGCGTTGGTTCCTGGAAATCAAGAGTACTGATTAAGCCTCACAAGTAAAACGACTCAATATTTGTTAATAATGTAAATTTAATTCTTGGATCATGTTGATATATTTAAGAATGAAAAGCAGAAGAACATGAAAAAGTTCACACCTTGTATCCAACTTTGTCCAATATTTCCTTTAGTTCTTTATTTAGAGGTGCTTCTTTCCAGCTTCGCAATGGGTTCGGTATTTTACCTCCTTTACATGTAATGTTGAAATCCTGCAATGTAGATGATTTAAGTTGCAGTTATACTGATAAAAATGTATCTACTGACCATCATAGTAAAATTATGTGATGAAAATTATATTGTACATTGAAACTCAAAAAATATTTTAGCTGTAGCTTGCGTAGCAACTACATGTCCTTATTCGTAGCAGTCGACTCCAGCCGACATACCTACTGTTACCAAATTAGAAGTTAATACTGAGAATGGATTAATTTAAAATGTTCTGACCTCTTTAAATATGCGCCAATCTCTGTCTGTCATGCTTTCCAAAGGTTTTTCAGACCAATGACGTTCATCCCATTTTGTTTTTGCTTCCTTTTTAGCCACATTTTTTAACCTCTTCCTGAAATAATGACCAAAATGAAACATTAATTAATTGTCATAAAAATATAAGCAATTGAAATTTCAGTAAGAAGTCAACATATTAGATAAATAATGATATGTACTTTTCTTGCTCTTTTTCATCTTCAGTTCGCCTCTTCTCCAGTAAATCTCCATAAAACTTTGATTGATCTTTCTTTTGTTGCTACAATTAAAAGTTAAATTTACTTATCAGCATATGCCAAAGACATGTGTTTTAACAACGAATGTTTAGAAAATTTATTGTATCATTCACATGCACATTGGCGGATCTAGGTGGGGCGTGGGGCCCAAATTTTCTTCGTTTTCACGCACTTTCCGCTAAATTTTGGGCAAAAATAGGGGTGGTGCCCCCCCCCAACAGGCCGGGCGCCCCCCCAAATGGGAAATCCTGGATCCGCCCCTGATGCACACATGCACTATACACTCCTCCCCGCTTATATCGATATCGCTTATATCGATATCCCGCTTATATCGATATTTTTTTCCGCGCCAAA
>JBCAUI010280301.1:0-15802 GCA_038406195.1 Haplosyllis anthogorgicola
ATGCATCTACATACCCTCTTTATTTCCTGTAAAAATTATAGTGATGCCACTTATATTTCTAGTTTGGCAGCCATATTGTGCTTTTTTCATTGATCACATTGGAAATTTTATCCTAGACATATCCTTGAGATATCATTGTGATCTAAATTGTCTAAGTATTTTGATAATGCCAAATGAGCTCAGGTCCATCTGGACCTATTTTTTCTGTTTAACTTTAACTTTTCTGTTTAACTTTGGCACAAAAAGAAGGAAAACTCAAAACATGTAATTCAATAGTATGTATTGCTGACTATTTTTGTTCAGTCACATGTCCATCTATGATAGTTGTGGCTGTTGCGTTTACGTTTTACATGCGTCAGACAGTTTCTCTTTGTCTGGTAAGATTTCAATTAGGTTGTCATTCATAAGTGTTGTATTAACGCGCACATGTCTCTGTTTTCAGGTGATCACCCCTCTGCCCCAGGAAATACCCACATGTAAAGCACTCTACGACTTTGTCATCACTGACAAGAATGAGAAGGATTGCCTTACTTTTCAAAAGGTAAACACATTCATAAGTCTTTCACAAACAAGTAAAATCTCTCATGTTGAACAGTTAAGAGGTTCACATTCTCATGTTATTCATGGGAGCCATGCTGCCTCTCTTTAAGTCGAGACTTGATTTTAAGGAAATATGATCAATGTTGATCATCTAGTTTAAGGAGTTGAAGTGGCTCAGCTTGACAAAATCGTAAACTTTGTGCTATCAAAGTGATTTAGTTTGGGAAAATGCTGACCCCCACTTGGTTCAGACACAAACCAATTAGAAATATGTCAAAAGTATTATTAAGTCAGTCTCCTTAAATAAAGAGGAGATTCAAAAAGACGTTTGTTGTCCCAATGAAATGCTCTTTGTTATCACATACATTTAGTAACGATTTTTGATTGTGTAATTCGTTTAGGGAAATTTACTATGGTTGTAAAGTAATGGCCTGGTAAATGTTTTGAAATGGTAATCTTGGGAGTGCTTTTTGCACTTGGAATACCCAACCATTCACAATATGTAACAAAACCTATTAATATTAATCACTAAATTTGTGGGGTAGGCGAGCGAAATGCGATTACACAAATAGTTTAGTTTCTAATAATAGACTCACCAGTGATGAAAACGCTCGTACAAAAGTGGGAAATGAGATAGCAATAATCACAGCTGAGGCTTTCAATTGTCGGTGTTATGAGTCCCTGTGGAAGCATAAGAAGTGACTATGAAGGTATATGAGGTTATCAGCGGAAGGTGACGTAGGGGACTCATCATAATCACTCAAGTCTCCCTCAGTATTCCTGTCCCAACAGAACCGAAACTCATTTCGCTGCCGTCATAGGAGATTTGGACGTGTGAGCTTTAGCTATGGCTTTACTCGCATATTGTCAGACAATGATGTATATTTATACCATAAACTCAGCTGCCGTGGAGCGTGTTTTTAAAATAGACCTATTGTGTAACACAGCTTCTGCAAGGCAGCTTGTGTACGTAGTCGCTCTGAAACTGCCATGAATCAACGTACATAAAATACAAGAACGGTTCATCCATTATCTCCAAAACTTCATTTCATCTGAGAAATTGTGCGCATATGCAGTTCATTGAAAATAAGTTTTTTAATTTAAAATTTTACTCACAATGTACCAAATTGAACCAGTGACGGATATACAGATTTGTCCGAGAGGGCCCTATGACTCGAAATACTTGCAGCCCAATGTGGCGACTGTCTTTTTCTAAGTTTGTTTTAAATTGCAAGGTTTAACTCCTAATACACTGGAGCGATTTTCAAAACCCAGTCGTTTTTCTAGCCTTGTACGAATCAATTGTAGCAAACATAAATCAACAGAAAGTATTTTCTACTTTAAAACGAGGTAGCAGCGTTAATGTGCCAGACATCGAATCGCCAGCATCATAATAAATAATGCATTTATAAAAGGAGTTGGCGGAGCTTATCATAATAGATGGGACAGAAAACCACTTATCACTTTATTCATTTCAATATTTTGTCATTTAATTCATCGTAAAATGGGCACGTTTATGCTTACTTGTGTGTTTTGATAAAGACGTTCCGACTGTTATACATTGTCTCGAGGGAATTGCTGTTTCCCCATTCCCATTTCCATTATAATATCGTATTGTACTTTATACTAAATGTGATGTCTGGAGGCTTACTGGGTGAATTGTGATATTTATCCTCCTCTTTATTCGTCGTCATGTTTAGTCAGTCAGAGATAACCTGCAGAAGAGAGAAGTTTTCAGAATACAATATTTGTCGATCTGCTTTCTTTGTAAATATTTTTTTTTCTTGCGAGTCGAAACCCTCCAGGGAAATATTGTTGAGTTTAGTTGCATGTGTATCAGTTGACAGTAAATGATTACAGTTTTATCCCCTTTTCTCTTCAAGGATGAAATGGTCACTGTGATTAGAAGAATCGACAATAACTGGGCTGAAGGAAAGCTCGGAGAGAGAATCGGAATATTTCCCATTTCTTTTGTGGAGGTAAATTCGTAATGTAGTTTGTGCAATTCATAACAGTTGATTTAATTTCAATAGTTTTTAAATAGCCCGTTGGCTTTTTCACGAAAACACGATTTTATTTTCAACAGTGAAATGTTGATGTGAACAGAGTTTATCAAAACGTATGAAATGGTTCGAACCCCTTGGTCTGTTGCCTTTTGTGAAAGCTAGAGACTGCTTTTACTTTGTAATTCACTGCATCACCTTTTTATACTGTAAAAATATTTATCCATAAATGAAATTCAAGCAGCTACACAGCAAGGCAACACAGCTGCAACATTTGCACAATAACTGTTTAAATGTTTCACAAGAGATTCTCTTCCAGCCTCTTTCCCCGTTAAATCTTGATAACAGAAAAAAGGAAATTAATTTACGGAGTGAACCAAGCCCCCCAAAAATTGTGTATACCACAGTGATACTTTTGTATTATACGCGTATTCTTATTAACATGTTAAAATGCGAAGAAGACCTTTAACAGTTTTAGTGTTCTGTCGTGCTGTAACGAATTTAGCACATATCAATATGTGATTGCACTTATATCTAATCTCCTGTGCCCCGTGTCAATATCCCAGGGTTTTGTTACGTTTTCACATAAATTTGCCTTTTGCAGATGAACGATTCGGCGAAGTGGCTAATCAATACTCAGGCAAACCAAGCAAGGTATGTGAAATTCTGTAAATAAAATTCAAACATAAATATACAGTGAAAAGTAATCATCACTTGGAAAACTGCAGATTTACCAAAATAAAACTTTGTTTTGATGAGCACCATAATTACTTAGTCATGTTCGTACTTGAATTTTAAACATACCTGGAATGCAGTTCATGCATCGATGAGCCCTCAATTTATCACCAAGGAGCCCAGATGTACTCGTTCATTTTTGGCTTATTTGGCATTTATGCCAAAGAGCCAATAGAATCATGAATTGTCCGTCGTCCGTTGTTGTTGTCGTCGTCGGTGGCGGTGGCGGTGGCGGCAGCGGTGTCTGTGCACACCTGCCCTGAACACACTATTAACAGAGACTTCATATATTATACACATAAGCACCTATGCCCCCCTGAATGAACAGCAAAATTGTGTTGTGGTGACCATTATTCTCAAATTGGCAGCCATATTTGTATTTTTCTTTGAACCTTGCTCCAGGAATTGCAGTTGTAAATACAGACTTCATATTTTGCAGTCTTATGTATCCAGATACCCCCTTTATTTCTTATAAAGATTATATTGATGGCACCAACATTTCCAATTTGGCAACCATATTTGTGTTATTTCACAGATCACATCTGGAGATTTGATTTTAGACAGTTTATTTGTATCCATGTGATATTGGGACTGAAATCATCTTCTTTTTTTGATAATGCCAAATGAGCTCAGGTCCATCTGGACCTTATTTTTTCCTGAAAGTTCATTTACTCACACTAAAATTTCTTGAAACATTCCGTATCTTCAGTGTTACATGTCATTTGCAGGAACAGCAGTAATAGTAATAACCATGTCAACCAATCTCAAGGGAACAGTAGTAACGGAAATAATACCAAAACGCCAACTCCAGTCACAATGTCGCCCACATCTACAACAGCCACAACTGCTACATCACCAACGGAATCCAGTGACACACCCCCTACTCCGACTACTAGTGGCATAAACCCACTTCTTAATCCAGGATTACTTGCTGCAAAGTATCTGGGACAAAAGCGCCACTCACTTACTTCAATAGGACAAAAATTATCACTAGCTGTGCAACAGCAACACAGACATTCTGTTGAATTATCAGGTCAGTGCTGTGTTTACCTGAAAAACAGTATCTTGGAAAACCTGTTGAGGTTATTTAAGTACTGTATTGTTCCTAAATAAGTGCAGGGTGCCAAGACTAATTTAAGCAAGACAGATTTGCCAACATTTTACACTAAATTGGTTATTGAAGACCAACTGATGTAATTTAAATTATTATACTGCAAAATTTACAAGAAAAGGGTCACCTACTCAGTCAAAAAACTGATTTTGTATGTAACAAATGAAAGATGTTTGAAAATTATTTGACAACAGTTTGGATTTATGTAAAACAAGTTTCAGTGTGATGGGGGAACATTTGATTTCTTCGTTGTGAAATATTAGGGAAGGTTCTTTATTGGGAACAATATAGTAAGATTAAAGAAATAAATGTACTGCAGTATTCTTATCTTCATGCAAGTTTTACTTGTTTAAAAATTACCATGGACTTTTACAACTGGTACGATTTTTTATTTTAGGCTCAACTGGTTTAACAACTACAATATCCCCTGCAAGCAGTACTGCCGTCACACCTGCAATCACACAATCATTAATGTCATCCCCTGCATCTACTAGTGTACCAACTATGGTAAATTAGTTTTATTCTTCATCTGTAAATGATATCTGATGTTTTAAGTAAAATGTTTTAATTGTGCTACATATGTAATACTCAAAATTGCAGATGTCTCAGTCAATGATAGAACGGTCACCCGATTCACCACTAAATTCTGCTACAGCTACTCCTGCTATGTAAGTGAATATATTTGTTTTATTCCTACATGATTCAACTTAGAACATTTTTTCTGGCGACCTTAACGTGTGTAGTCAGAGCTACCGAAGTATATTGTCACTTTTAATGAAATGTATTCTTTATGAAATACTCATGACTTGTTACATCTTTTTGTACAGATACATAGCCCTGTACAACTACAAGCCGGTAAAAGACGACGAAGTGGAATTAAAGAAAGGCGACTACTACATGGTATCAGAAAAGTGTCAGGACGGCTGGTTCAAGGGTACATGTTTGCGAACTGGTACAAGTGGTGTCTTTCCAGGAAACTACGTACAAGTTGTGAAGTAAGCAGAAATTAAAAGCTTGCTTTGGAGTAAAATCCGCTGATCATAATAATTATATGCCCCATACATCTGTCTAACATCAATAATTTCAATAAAACTTCGAATACTATGAGGTAACCGTATTACTGCCCATAAACCTAGTGCACTTAAAATGGCTTTCTACATTTAAAAATGAAGGGACAATTGTTGATAAAAAAAAAAAGTGCAATTGCACCTTGACCCTGTAGACTTATGACAAAAATGGTACATACAGTTTGGCCAATTTGTTGGAATAAATCCAGTCTTGTATAATGTTTGCACTGCAGAAGCCACAATATTAACCTTATACCAATATTCTTTTTCCCCAGTGGGTGAATTTATTTGGATGGCCCGAACATACCCCGGGCCACGAATCGTGGCCCGGGGGTGGGAGGGCGGGCCATTTCAGGGCCATTGTGATGTACGCATGCGTTTATTTGGTTTGATGGCCCGGGCCATGTTTTGGTTGTCCAAATAAATTCACTCATTGAAGCATCCATGCAAAAACTACACGACGAAGGCAAATGGAAATGGGTGTGTTTGAGTGATTTTCCGAAGGTTTATAGACTTGCGACAAAGACATCGTTATTAATGTGGAGAGAATATGATTGGAGACGTCCCCGGGAGGGATGTAGGCGAAACGAGATTGGAAAGTGGTGTAACAATTTTAACAAGTTTTGCAACAATTTTTGTGTTAAAACACTGTGAAGTGAAGTATCTTCGTTAATATAAAACACAGTGCGTGATTTTGTCTCTGGCCGACTGAAGCTGCCTCATCGTAAAAGATGTCATGTTCTCTTACAAGCTCAGTTTTATTCATTTATATTGATCCAGCGCCTTTATCCATAAACACAAATAGCTACCTACATGACATGCTAATCCTTATAACTATTAAATAAGTTACATATAGTTGGTACGTGTATTTTCCATCTGTTTATTTAGCATAATTGACGAGGCTATTGTAAGTAGACGTCATGCGACGTAAACGGTTTAATGCTCGTCAAAAATACTTCTACCGTAGTATAGAGAACTGTGCCCATTTCACGAATCTTTTTGCTGTGTGGGTTTTGGCACCATACACATACATATTATTCACAGTCTATTTCATACACATTTTTTGTTGAACATTAAACTTGGTAGGACCTTTTTCTATTTTCCTTTTTCCAATTTAGGAAAGAAAGGGTGTGCATGCTTGATTATGGTACCAAGTCAGTGGTTGCTTGATAAATAAATAAAGACAAGGGCTTTCACATGATTGAATAAAATTTACAGGTAGATATAACTTTATCAAGGTAGAAAAGAAGTGACAAATGATTCAAAACTTCATAATATTTAAAATATATCGTGAATGAGTTGAACTACATTTCTAATGGACAGTTAGACGTAGTATTTCAGCGATTACTTCTACTTGTTGTAATGTTTGGAGGAATTTTTATTTTCAAATGATCACTACATGTTTAATTGGAAGGTAAATAATATTGTGTACAATTTATAAGGTAGCCTTGAAGAACATAAAATATAATTTGATTGAAGGCGAATCTTTAGGTGTGTTGACACAAATGGTCTGACTGTCATAATATTGCTATTTTATTAGCAGTATGAAGCATTAATAAAGTGCTAGTGCCATTTTCCTTTGTATGATAAAAGTTCAGACTATTGATGCAGCAATATAAAATATCCCCTATTGCGTCAAACCTAGGGCACTGGGCCATAAACTTCGCTAGCTTGAAAACGTGATGGGTGTACTGATTTAACCATCACTTCAGACATGATAGACAGGGAGATAAACATCCTTATTTAGATGATGTTTGTCGTGACATTGTCTTTGTTTTATATGGATCTGGAATGTTTGCAGATCATACTTCGTTAGGTTTCTTGGTATACCTGGCAAGTGGCACAGGTTTATTTATCGTGGATGGTTCTTTATAACCAAAGGGAAACAAGCGTAAATACTCAAAAAGGACAAAAAACAACTTCGAAGTTATTGGTAACAAGTCATATTAACGATTGTTGTTGTTTTTTACATTGTTGTGGAAATGATTACAAAAAACTGTAATATTTTAGGCCGGGGAAATTATGTCAGGTATGGTAATTTTTTACTTATATTCTATGAAAAGACAGAATTATCAAATATTTGTGAGAAATATATGGATGTCATTCGGCAATTAAAATCCCCTGGTAGTTGTATTCAGCACTCCATTGACCCGACAAACACCAATTATGGGCCCTTTTTGGGGTATTACTTAGTATTGTATATCTGTTTTAGTTAACTGCAGGGGTTAGACCTTAACGTGAATATTAAGGTCTTAATGTGAATAGTTATTGTCATCCTGTATCCTACCTGTTAATTTTTATATGAATGAAAGGTGACAAACTGTACACAAAGAAACGATGTTTACCTGATTTGTGCGTGATTTCTTGATATTTCTAGCCATTGTTGTAATTTATTCGAGACTGCAAGTCTACGTTTAATATAACTTGTAAATTCATACAAACTTTTACACGGAATGTTTAGACCCCAGTTCTTTGTATCATAGTGAGACAATGGGTACTTGTGGAATGTTGACATCATTCGTAGCTTTGTCAGGGGAGCATCACTTCACATAAAAGAATCATCTGCCCGTCCCTGGTACATGTATCCTCTTTCAGACTCTAATTACAACAGAAATAGCTATCACTGCGTTTATATTTTGCATCAGTTTTGGTACAAATTTGGAAGGACATAAGAAATTCAAAGTCTTAGACTCTAATTGTAAAGAAATACATGAGTTTATGCCACGAGTGGAAATGTTCTCATACTTTCAAATTGAATCTCATTTCCAACAAAACTGTACAATCTAGATGTTGTGACAAACATGTGTTCCAACCATTTATGGGTAGAGTGTGTGCATTTCCTGCCTTTTCACGTGTCAGTTTGAAAGCTTTCCAATAATTAAATAGCGATATCGTTTTTACCTTAAAGTGATTTTCTCGTTAATAATTCATCAATTAGGCCTAGCATGTATGTCATGGGATGAAAAAAACTAATACATCCAAGGATAGTTGTTCAAATATTTAAAGGATAATAGGGTTCTTTTGTCAGGTAAATATTCAAACTTGTAATAAGCAAACGATGCTGAATTAAGGTTAGATTAAAACAGCTGATTGTTTAAATATGTTGAAAAGTACTGAACTTTTAAGTACAGCAGGGTCTGTTTTGGGGGACACCCTTTTGGGCGTATGCACTGTCATCTCCGTACTTTTTCTGGAGCACGAACATTTTCTCTTAGTATTTGGTACTGTTTTGCGCAAACAGACTGTCATACCCAAAACGGTGTACAAAATATTTTGCACCATATATACAGTAAGGTCTCTTTTGGACAAACATTTTTGGACATTTTACAAATCATGTGGTATCATCAACTTGTACATACAATCTGAAGATTAGATTTCATATTTTATCTTGAGTATTAGAGCTTTCTGTTGTTTTGATTCATTTTTCCCATTTATTTACATACTAAAACACTAGTGTTATCCTTGTCCACTATAAAAATGGCGAGTTCCTTGGGAGTGACATCGGAAATCATTTAACGGAGGTCTCTCTTGGGCGTACAGACTGTCATCCACCCTGCTGTACTTAAACTTAACAGCCATTGTCGAATTTCTATTGTGGTGAATTTGCGAACACTCGTACCGTCAAATACATGTTATGGACAAGTCCTTAACCTGAGCGAAACAAAAACAAATATTTGACCAAAAGATAAGTAAATCCAATCTGTTTGATGGGGGAGATCAGTAGATACCGTTAGCAATTACATCCCAACTAATCATGGCAATCTATGAAGAGAATTGACTGTACATTGTTTACGAATGTGCTACATTGTATTCGGCAGCATATTTCGTCATGTTTGTACTGTTGCTGTTATTATGTCCTTAATGACTGGTATGCAGGTACAGGTACAATGTATCAACATTTTATAATATTGGCAAGCCCAGTAATTGAAAGGTAAATGTACCTTGTATTTCATGTTTGAGAAGCAAGACAAGAGACCATTAATTCACTGAATATCCCCGCTTATGGATTTCCCGACTACAGAAACGTAATATCAATGAACATGCAATTCAGGACATATTGATGTTTGAATATGAATGTTTTTATTGTCATCCTGCATCCTACCTGTAGGATAATTGTTGTATCAAGATAGATGCCATTTAAAGTGAATTCTGAACCTAATATTTCCAACTCATGTTGAGTACACTCATGTTGTGTGTACAATAAAATGAAAAGCCACGAGTGCTACTTTGTACAAAATGAAATGAGCCCGAAGCAGGTTGATCTTCAGAGTGATCCGCCAGTGTGTGTCAAGCACTCTTTCACGTAATTGGCTTGGTGTGTATTAGCTGTAAATATTTAATTGGTGTCTACTTTTCACTTTACAGGTCGATGGGAGTTTGGTGTCATCATGAGAAGGTGGTCACATATTGCACATTGTTAGAGTTGGAGTAAGATGGGACCATGGTCTTTGGGAAAGAAAACGACAAATACGAATGACGATGCAGGCTTGCAACGACACGGAGCACCAAGGCAGGGTCCTGGTAGACCATCCAGGGCGCCAGCAGCTCCTGGCAGGAGTAACTCAAGATCGCAAGATGGTGTAAGCAGAGAAGAAGACCGAGGACAGCAAGCACGACAGTTGGCGCGAGGAGAGGGTCAGCCCCAGGGGAGAGCTGTCGCGCGCTCGCATGGCGGACCTGCCCAGAAGAGAACAGCTGCCGGGGGACCCGAGGGTAGCATCAGCCACCACGTGTCACAGGCACCGAGACAAACAGGTGCATTACAAGCAGTACCATCATCGAATAGACATCCAGTGTCCCAAAATGAGAGGATTAGGACACTGTCGAACAACAATGATCCAAGGACGACTGGGACTATGAGAAACAAAAGGGACAATTCACCCGTGAAAAATGTGCACAATGCGAGATCTAATCAGGGCACAGGTGGACCAATGGGGGGCCAAACTCGAAGTATAGGGAGAGGAGGCCCTCAACCTGGCCCTGTTTCAGCAAGGGGTGGTGTCCCTAGACCGACAAGGCCTCCTGCACCTCAGCCTCCCACTATGTTAGGAAAGAGGCCTGGTCCATCGGCCCCAATTAGGGACCAACCTGTGACATCAGCCTCAATTGATCGCAACACATCAGCAGCAATTGATGATAGGGCGAGATCAAGTCAGCAAATAGTCAGCAATTCACGAATTAAAGGACAAAATCGAACGAGCAATCAGGGCCAAAACCAAAATAATCAAAACACTGCTGCTAGCACTTCAAAGGCTTCAAATCCCTCCAGGACTAATGATACTGCTAATAATGATCAATCACGCTTGCCAAATAACCAAAGGTCGAGGACTGATGCAAGGCTAGTTCCTGGGACCTCAAGACAAATAGTTCAAAAAGCCGGTAATAACAACATCCCAAGTCGTAATATAAATACCGATGTCCACAGTAGCCATAAGACAAATAATACCGTGTCGACTGGGCCTGACATAAATAGGCATAGTTCTAGTTCGAGTAGTGGTGATAGCAATAATGCAAAAGGTGCTTCTGCAAGTAATGCTAGAAATAAACAGAAAAATAAGGCAACAAAAAGGGATAATCCTAAGCCGGAAAATGTAAGTAATACCAGGACAATGGCTGCAAATCCAACAGAAGGTGCTAATCTTGAGAATAGAGAAGGAAATGTAGAGGCTTCTGGCAGTGCTTCTGGTTCGAGAAATGATACTAGAAGTGCTGCATTATTCCGAGATAATCCTTCAACAATTACAGGTAATCCGAATGCAAAACAAGTTCAAAGGGCGGATGATAACACTAGAAACAACAGACCAACAGAGGGTTTACAAGTGTTAAGACAAAGGCCAACACCACATGGTGCGACACAACTACAAGGGCAAGGTCAAAGGTCGACAAGTGACCATTCAGGAGATGGACCTTCAGAAAGGAATGAATCCATAGACAGAAACACTGTAACCCGTGGTACTTCTGTTCCTAGGGACCAAAGGCCACAGGCTACAACAAGCCAAACTACAGGGGCAAGTGACAGAGCAACTGCAAGCAACCGAGGGTCAAACGAAGTCCAAACTACTAATACCGCGACAGAAGGACCAAGGGAAAGACCAGGTGGCAGTGGACAAAGCAGTAGCAATACAGTAGCTAATAGTGTGAACAGTGCTACTGGAAATAAGCAAAAGCCTTCCACAAAGGCAGACAGATCTAACACAAATCGAGATAGAACTGAAACTGCTCAGAGGTCAAATGTGGCAAGAGATGGATTAAATGAAGGATCAGGAGCGAGAAGCCAGCGGACAACTCAAGAAAGTAGTGAACCGAGTTCACAAGCGTCTACCAGGAATACCAGAATCGCTAATAGGAGTCAACCAGCGAGTGCCAACGCCCCAAGTAATACCACTGCTGTTAACAATACACCGAACAGTGCCAATAATGTTGTGTCCCCCCAGCGAAGAGGAGAGATGACAGGGGTAACAACTGGACTAAGGAATAACACAGCAAATAGGGAAAACAGGACAACAGTGCAAAATAGTAATGTAAGGCCTAGCACGGCACAAAATAGTAATACTAGGCCTACAGCAGTACCAATTACAACACAAAATAGTAACACGAGACCAGCAGGGCAAACTAGGGCTACAGTGCAGACTAACAGTAACAGTGAAAGTAACACTGGTGCAAGGAATTCGAACCAAAATAGGACAAATATGAGTACCACTGCCACGGTACACATCGTTGGTTCTAGTTCTGGACCTAGTCAGCAAAGGCAGGGACAAAGTGGAGCCGTCCTGGACCCTAGTCAGTTGAATGTTGATATTATTGACAATTCTGTGTCGGATCAACCGCCACCTTATTCAACGTTAGATGCTAACAGAGGCAACACGCAGAGTCGTCGGGGCAATACAAGTAACCGACAAAATCCTCCTCCAAGTCAGGCACTGCCTGACATATTGAACTCTCACGTGCACCCGCCTCGTCAAAACGAAAGTAGATCTGCTAGACGAGGTACAAATCAGCAACAGAATGCGAGTGCAAGGGATGGGGGCTCAAGGCGCAACCGAACACAGCCAGGACGGAGACCTCCGCGAGGTACAACGCGCCTTGATTCCACATCGTCTTCATGGGAAGGATGCAGCAAGTGGGGTTGCCTACGGTGCCTGACGATTATAACCACTTTCCGATGGATCCTGATTACTTTAGCCTTGCTCGGCGTGTGTTGCGTTCTGACTGGAATCGTTCTTGGGGCGCTACACATGACGATAGGAAGCAGTTTCCTCACTCTTTCGCTCATGTTTATCGGTAAGTTAATTTCTTTTACTTAAAAACCTATAGTCTTTTGTGCTAATCCTTTAAATGTTCACAATACACTGAGGTTTTGAACAAATTGTAAGGGTGCCAAAATTGTTGGTTGATTAAGTTAAATTAAATTTATTTGCTACTGTTATTACTTTTACAATTGATTAAATTATTAAATTAAACAGGTTGAACGTTCTTGTTCCCATAACGTTTCATTCAGCGTAATATTTCCAAATAAGCATTAATATTTAATCAATAAGAATGACAATATAGCATTGCGACCATTCATGTAACATACGTGTGATTTGTATGATCCATACAGAGGTCTCTGCACCAATCGATTGCAAAGCCTGTGTTTGCGGTGCTAATGTGATTGTAAAATGTTGAAGCTTTGAAACGTTTTAGTAATGTCTGACAAAAAGACCTTTGATGTGAACCACATAATTCAAAAGTGGAGATTTAGGACTTAACACAGAAATGATATCATTTAAACCTATTTGAAATTGCACATGAATTGGTCTCATGAGAGACTCTTTTTAACACAAGTTGCCTATTGTACAGTGAAAAGGCAGTTAAACTCCATTTAAGCACTGAATGTTTGTTGTTGTGCTGAGAAAGATTAAAGTATCCGAACCAAATTGATTTTCTGTCTCTGTACATATTAACTGCTGTATATACTGATATGCTTGACAACGATATTCGCGATAATTGAAATGTTAACCTACAAAACACCCTGACCTTGATAATTAATAAATTAACTTTAACTAAGAAGGAAAATGAAGTACAGGATAATATAACAGAAATAAAACTGTTTTCTGTGTTCGATAGTTCCCCAGCATTTTGTATAACACGTTTCGAAACTAGGAGTACTTTGTAGATCAGACTATGTGTACAGTAGGACCTCTTTTGAGCGACACCCAACTTTTGCTTCACAAAAGTGTTGTAAAAGGCAGAGTGTCGCTCAAAGGAGGTACAATTGCACACATTTAATACAAGTTCACTTCTGCCAAAAAGTGTCGCATAAGAGTGAGTGTCGCTCAAAAGAGATGTCGTTCAAAAGAGGTCCCACTGTATTCATATTTCTAGCCAAACTAATACTAAGTCACTTTTTCTGCATTTGTTCATGCCATTTCTCTGTACTGTGATGTGTTTTTTTCCTCAGTCGTCTCTTTAACATTCATTGTCAGTCAATATTTACCGACGACGGATCCATTTATGATAAAATAGGGGCTTCGTTTGAGGCAAAGTTACACACAAACATGATATGTTCAAAAGTATTTGCCATGAGGACTTTTGTGTCGACATTACATACACCATTTCGTACATATGACTCCCGCATTTTGGAGCCTGATATAGTTCCTTTTATGTCCTAACAATATGGACCTTTTTTTCTTGTTTTTCGTTTGTTAATGCACAATTATCCCACAAGCTATGACTGGGGATTTTTTCTTTCTTGAAGCGTTAAGAAAAAAGTAGGCTTGAAAGCAAATCCATTGACTGTTAATAGATTTTTTTATGATATGAAATCAATGGGACTTAATCCTTGGGATATTTTTGTTAGCAATCAATCTGAACTTTTACGTCATTTCGAGCTATTGAAAGATTTATGTTCAACTTCCAAAAATAATATTCCAATCCCACAGTCAAACTATTTTTATATGGCATGTATAATATACATGTAAATTAACCTCATTTGAAGAAAATCCAGATTTGACAGTGCCAGAAATAAATCCGGATCAGTGATAATTCGTTACCCTGAATTCGTTTTATGTAACAGATTTATAGTTTTGTTCCTTTTCATCTGCCAGATTTTCCAATCATTGTAATTCATACCTTTGATGATACATTAAATATGACATCAATGTAAGAACATCAGCAACTTCGCAAAATTTGCGGTCAAATTCATCATGGATGTTTATTCATTCTTGTCATAAAACACGATGGTGCTCCGGGCCCTTTCACCGTTACACTAGCGGTATGGTGCGACCCTCCGGGCATAACTTCCCCATAAATTACAGATTACATTTAATTCACAACTTAATTATATTGTTTCTCCGGTTAAAATGTGTACACAGAATTACATGCGACACTGTTTATTGCACAGTACACTGACTTTATTTGGTTAAAAATGAAAGTTAAAAAGTTGCAACATTTGCCTTTTCATTTTGAAAGAGAAGGCTTAGTCTACTGTTGATGGATAATATTGCATAATAGTTATCGTGCAAGTTACGCATAAATTTGATATTTATCTTTGAAATCGTAAAGAACGATCAAAATTCTAAACTTAATTCAATACCCCCTCCTCCCGAAATACCATCTATGAATTCCGGAGTACTGATCACTTTCAACTTTTGTGACCAGCACGAAACAATGAAAACTTAGCTATTCAGTGTGAAATTACAAAGGATCAAATTGGAATAATTTCAAACATTTTATACGCCACTGTTTACTACTGAAACTGTATTAAATTACCTGCTTTGGATTTTGTAAACTTATATCCTGTATTTTTATGTTGTTCCCAATGTTAAACGATTCTCTACATACGGTACATTTTTTTCCGAATTAGAAAATTTTTTTTGTTCAACATCAAATATCATCGTAAACTCGCACAGGTTCGTGGCCGTGTAAAAGTATAAAATACCTGGTGGAATCTTTCATTTGAAGAAGTATAAAATACATGCACATGAATTATATAAAACGACGAGCATACGTGCAAAAGGTAGAACTATTCATGAATACATTCTGTTCGAGGAAGTGGGAAGACCTGACTTTTTGTTTGTACCCCAAAGATAGAGTTTCTCTTGCGAATAATCTCACCTTTTGCGCTCATAGTTCGTTTGGTGTTTTGACTCCAGCATAAACAATTCGAACCATAACAAGTTTCCTGAAGGGACAGTACACTTCGAAAAAGTCCATTTTTAATCGGTCTCCAACACCTTATCCTCACCTGGGGGGGGGGGGTCCATCCCCACACCTCATCCCCAACCCCTCGTCCTCACTTGGGGGGGGGTCCCTCCCCAAGACATTGTCCTCACTTTTTGGGTTCATAGCGAAACCACCTTGTCGTC